>OZ010584.1:122424880-122512380 GCA_963932145.1 Acanthosepion lycidas | reverse complement strand
ATAATGTAAATATTATCGTGACTTGACAAATGCTTCAAACACATTTCTCGACCCTACCTGAGAATTTTCAAGCCATCTGTGTTAAATGTTATACAGACAATAATCTCATAACCTAAAAACATTTGACTTGCAAATCAATGACTTTATGACTGAAGAAATTGTATATCTATTTTAAAACCACCCACAGATAACAATATCAAACAATGCTTGGCAGAATTTGCAAACTTGTCCAAACTGATTTAGTAGAAAACATTAATCTATGTTTTCTTTTGTAAGAATCAAACAAGATTTTGATCGATCCAAATTAAATAATATAAAATGCTTTCCTAGTTGATATTGATTCTTAATATATATGATTTTATGAGAATAACGCGATCACCTTTCAGTTAAAGTGTATAATGTGTCTACTCGTATAAACAAATATATTTTCACGGCAAATTATTCGATTCCCTTATTACGAAATGCGTTTCATTTGCAAGGAAAAATTAAAGTGTTCGCAAACAAAGCGGCTGTCAATTGGAGGATCAGTAAGAAAATGGCTTTTAACTTTGTGACGATAGATATGACACCGTATGTTCAATTTACAATGTGCATAAAAATTGATCCTGAATGTTAATCGTTAAAATTGATCCTGATGATACATCCGATTCTTATCAATATGTGTGAACATTGAAAGGATGGAAAAGGTTCAGAGAAAAACATTTTATTTTATCGTGTTAATTTGACGTTCTGACAAAGTGTTTGTGTACACTTGACAGTTGAGACAATTCTAAACAATTTGGATGCCGTGCATGAAATCCATATGGAATATGGACAAGAATATTTAAGTACATCACTTGAGTTCTTTAATGTTTTGAATTTGTAATATCTGGCGATGATGGACACAAGTAGTCGACTCGCGCAACCCATTCTCTGTTCAATTTCCTTCTTTTCAATTGGAAGTTTCTTATAATTGATTCATGTACTGCGGTATTTGAAGTGCTTCATATTTATTAGTTCCATATCCAAATTTTTTATGATGGATTCAGGGGATGTGCCATTACTGCTTTTATTAAATTTTCAGATCACTGTTTTTGCTTTGGAAATGTTTATTTTGAGTCTAATTTTTGGAATATTTGATAAATAATAATTTTTATTCAAGATTATTCTAACTATTAATTGCTATATCATCGTACCCAGCACATCCCTGTCTTTGTTCTTGAGAAAGGAAAGAGGAAGCATTACTTTTGTAATACCCTTCGTTTGTTCGTACTTGATTATTTAGCATAGCCATCAGAGGGAAGTCATATGAATGAACCCCAAACGTCACTCTTATTTTTATGTGTGGAAGATATTCATCTGTTGATCAATATTTAATAGATCTCTCTATCACTTACACACACACATGCATATATATATATATATATATATATATATATATATATATATATATATAAATCTTAACCAACACTCAACAAAATTTATTACGAATATGGCATCATGATATAATTGGTAGCAAAAAACATTTCAAGCCATTTTACATTTCTAGAAATTTTCAGCTCCCTTATATTAAAAAAAAACTTGTTTTGTAAAAGAAATCCATAACTACAACGGATTCAGTTAAAATCTTAAAATAATTACAAAGTGCGTTCGCACATGTTTTTAAAAATTACCATCATAACGGAATGCAGATTTTATTGCTGCTGCATTAAGTTTATCTTTGTAATTTACTCCTGAAGATGACATTGGAAAATACAGAAAGTACTTGGGTTAAGAAAATCTACGACGCCTTCCTTTAATAATTTCATCTTAACATCAAGAAACTAGTTAGACAAATGGAAATGATCAGTTTAAAATAATTAGACACAATATATCTATATCATTCAATGAAACATATCTGAAGAAAGATATGCTACCTAAAGATAATTATATATATATATATATATATATATATATATATATATATATATATATATATATATATATATATATATATCAGAACATAGTTCAAAGAATTTTTTTGACAATTATTATTTTAATTTTCCTTCAACTTTTCACCGGGAATCTTTATAAAATAATTATTTTCTTCCTTCCCTTATGTTCACGTGAAATTTAGTGCCTGCTAAAATATGCATTTTATGCAAAAGATAACCTTGGGTAAAGTTTATGATTCTCACTTTCGATAGATTTTGTTTTTGTTTTAAATCTTTGATATTTGCAGGCTTTCAGAAACGAAGAAAAATTACTCTTCATAAAAGTTTACAATTTTTATAATAAAGAAAAATAATGTATTTCTTTAAAAGAATGAAGCAAATATGATAAAAAAATAATATATATTTGTGGACGAATGGGAAATTTGTCAGAAGAAAGATTCTGCTTTCAAAACGAAGGAAATTATTTTGGATCTAGATCAATTGTCCCAGCACAAAACAATTTGAATTCCACATAATATCAAGTGAAGTTGATATGAAATTGATAAATGGATAGGAAGAGAGTGATAGAGAGCAAATGTGAGGGAGTGCGAGAGAGAAAGAGAGAGAGAGAACGAGCGAGAGGGTGGGCGAGAGAAAGTTAGCGAGATAGAATGAGCGGGAGAGAGACTGTCATTTTATTGTTGTTTTTGTCAAATAGTTTCAGTGGATCTGCGGTCTGACATCATACACAGACCTTTATTAAATAATAAAGAAACATGTATAAATGAAATTTCTATTGGTTTTGGAATAATTGTGCGTCTATCCTACCTTTCAAAGTGGTTAATGCCCACATCCACATATAAATCAGAATCTTGGCGACATTTCTTTCCGATATTTGTCGGACAAAAGATAAACAGAAGCAACTGATCAGATATTTAATCGCTAGAAACCATTTTCAGACATAACATCTATTGTTCTAATTAAGGCAAAGCAAATTCCTTATGTATGTGAAGCAGAAAATTAATAAATATACCAGATAAGGCATAAATCATAGATATCAACCAATGTAAAAAAAAGTGTAAATAATATTAAAATTTAACAACAAATTGCAAGCTTGCCACCTTAAATGAATGATATGATTTTCCATTTGTGCCAATCCTTGCTGTTCAAGCAAGGATAAAGATAAGATTTCGAATGTAAATTTTTAACAGAAGTCAAATCTACAGACAAGGTAGATTGGAGAAAAAAACTCTCTTTCCAATTTGAATTTAACTCAATTTAGCTTGAGATAAGGTCATCTGCACAAATTTTCGGATCTTGTGAATTTACGTGTTCAGAATTAATTAATTTAAATAATAAGCAATAAGATTAAAGCTGATAAGACTTTTGCTTGAAACTTTGTAATAAAGATTAAGAAATAAAGTAATATAGTTAAAATAATACTAATTTTTAATCGTCAGTGATTCTTATTATGAATAGAACAAGAATAGATTTCCACGAATAGCTTGATTCCTATCAGCGAGTCGGCATTAATTAGAAAATTACCTTGAAATATAATGACCGTTAAGGGCTAAAGAAAGGAAAACGTAATAGAGATTAAAGGATTATCGAATAAAAATGAATGAAAGACTAACCTCAAAGTAAGAAAGGAAATGAAATAGTTTCTTTCTAAATCACTTAAGGAAAGGAGAAATACTGTTTAAAGTCTGACTAAAAGTGAGTTAGAAAACAAAAGTTAAATAACATATTTAATTAAATTTAAAGTTGGATTCACTAAAAAACGGAGAAAAATTGCCGCTAATCTTAGCATAAATTATCATGAAATCATTTTCATACAACCAACCTGATGTAAATGATTCATGTTAATATATATTTTTTATTATTGAGGCGGTATTTCATTCTGTTAATGTGTATTCAATTTTTTTGTGGAATGAGGAAAATAATGAACCAAAATGTTTTATACATACATACATACATACATACATACATACATATATACATACATATATATATATATATATATATATATATATATATATATATATATATATGCGTAAAAACAAAATACATTAAAAATTCAAAGATTTTCCCTTGATTCCCTGAATGAGGAATAGCAATATATATCGATAGAGATATAAAAATAATATATACATACTTATATATATATATATATATATATATATATATAAATATATAATTATATATATATATATATATATATATATATATATATATATATTATTTTCATATCTATATATCTAAATGTCATCTACTATTCATCTATCTAAGAAAAATAAATGCGGAAAACAAGCTGTGCTTATTTTTAAAAAGTAATTGGATTCCTTTACAATGTTTACATAAACTATCAGTTTTATTTTTGCAATTTTCAAAAATATATTATTCATTTCAAAATATAATGCTACTAGCAAATCTATGAAACCCTTTTAATATTAGGAATAAATGCGAAAGCTGTTAATATAATACATGGAAATGATGAATATCACATTATCAACGGAAGTAAAAAGAGAAGAAAAAAAACATAGCTTATAACACATTGAGGCATAGCTTAATATACCGGTCTCTTGAACATCATGGAAACATCAATCTTATAATTCAGCCCGAGAGTTCTTCAAACACCAAAATATCTGCAGAGGAATATATCCACTGGAACTTGATCATGATTGAGAACATTGTATCCACAAACCAGAATCTGAGCATGTAAATTTGAAAAGCATCATTTTGTAAGACAATATAATTTCAACTGTTTACCCAATAGAAGACCAGTCATTGTAAGTCAAATGAATGAATTAAAGATTACTGATTCTTTTAAATAGTACATGTCGTTGTTCTAGCAGCATCCACTATTTAAAAAAAAAGACATCCAAAGAGCAAAATTGAAAGGAAGAAATAATCGGAACAGTACATCTAGAATTGAGAAACATGGAACGTATTCATTGTAAATGTGTTCATCATAAATGAACAACTTGAAAGACAACAACAAATACTAAAAATAATGAGGAGAGCACTGACTTATTGAAGAGAGGCTGTCACCAGAAGCTTATTGAAAACCACCTTTTGTGTGACAGGATTAAAAACTCAGTGAATACATAAACAACAAGAGCAGTAATAATATTTTTAAAATTGATTAATATCAACAATAAAATAAAATATACTGGCAATATGGAAATCATAGCAGTTAAGGAAAAAAAAACAAACAAATATAACAGAAAATACACAACAAAATAGCAACTACCTGTCTGAAAGTAAAATAAAAATGTACACCGAATATAATAAGTGAATAAAGGAAGTTATCTTCGAGCATTTACAAATGTGACCCCTTTGCACATCTCCTTGGGAAAGATTAAGAACTGGGATACGAATAAAATGATACTCATAAAGTAACAGCTATACTGGAGGGCATGGAAATGAATATTATCTCTACAGTAGGCCAGAAAGTAAAAATTAATTATATGTCAACGCTTTCTTAAAAAAAAAAGACGCCAGTAATATGAATGATTATTGGAACAGACAGAACTTTTTGACGGTTGTATGCCAAGAGATTGCAAATATTGTAAATAGAATTAAAAATTGTCTACTGACAATACATCTGTTAAAATAAATAAGACTATTGAAGAAAATGAAAGGAGACTTGCTATCACTTGATTTCTATAAAAATCATATTAGTTCATTGCTATGGGAATTCACATTCAATGACATAATGAATAGTCACAATAAATGGAGGAAGGTGGCATATTACTCTCAGTACTAAAATGATAATTTGTAATGGTACAAATACTAATACTGTTATTAATAATACGACTATAATTTTTGCCAAGTCAGTTGCCTTGTAATTAGTTGCTTGTTTCCTGTTCAGTAGCGTCAAGTAATGGAGTGGAATCGACCCATCAGCGTTTTTAGTCAATAGGCATTTTTAGCCTTTTCAAATATTATCATTTTCAATTTTAGCAACAACATTTTAGGAAAAAGAAAGCGAATCAATAAATAAAAAATAAGCGAATCAACGAATAAAATATTCAAAATCTATAATGAAAAATTGCACTTCTTCGCCTTGGACATTCTGATTTGCTAACTTCCTTGTTTACTCAAGTGAAATGATTCGAGGCTGAAAACTGAGAACGCGTCAAATAAAGAAATGAAATAAGCAAAAGTAAATTTCGTGTGGGTGTTTAGGTTAAGCTTGCGTGCTTTTACGTTGATGTTAAGTGCTGTGAGAAGAAGGAATATAGCAAGTGAATGAAGAAGTAATATCGTGTCGACAGTTTACTGATATGTGTGGACTGGGGATTTACATTTCTCTAGAGTGCAATCTGTATATTGTACTGGGAGAAGTGACTGAACAACAGGGTTATCTATCTATCTATCTATCTATCTATCTATCTATCTATCTATCTATCTATCTATCTATCTATCTACTCCTTATTTGATACAAATCAGTATTATGTAAAATCCTGAAGTTGAAAAATATGCTATGCCATAAAAAGAAAATAAAGTGAAACATCTAAAGAAGCGGGTTTATAACACAGAAAAGACCTCCACTGTTAAAAACGATTAAATCCTTCAGTATGATATAGCTATATAAAAAAATATAATATTTATTTAAAATTGCGACCACAGGAAAATAAGTGTGGGCAACGTATTATGAACAGAATAACTCAGAGGAATATTAATATATAATCGACAAACAATAGATATTCATCAAATGCAATTTAACATATCCCCTGGTGCCATGGGGTATACATGGGATGCCCACACAACAAAAGTGATGCACACGTACACACTTACATACTACAGCCAAAAGGGGTAACGCGACGTGGTGCAAGCTTCTCGCTCTACTCTGTCGTAATTGTTCTAGCGAGAAGCTAGAACAATTACGACAGAGTAGTGAGTTCGATCCTTACTGTATGCCTCATAGTTTCCGCCACATGTCAAATCTAAGCTGCACATAGAAAAGCTCCATACTATTGTCAAAAGATAAATACCTCTGCGCAACCAATGAAAAGGAAAAAGAAATAATCTATAAATCCAAACAACTCCATATTATTGCACAAACAAATTTTCTGATGAAACCAAATAAATAATAAAAATTTAAATTTAAGATTTTCCAATTTGTTCTTATTGAATTCACATCCATATACACACAAATAACCATTGAAAAATTCCAGGTAACATTAAACTTTTTACTTTGAACAATAAGAATATAACTCTCCGAACTTAAATGAAGAATCGTGATGAAATCGATCATCAACGAAAATGGTTTGTTCATCATTAACTGATCATTGCTAAGGATCTGAAGCTCATGCAGGATTAAAATAAGGTATTATTCCAGGATAACATTGCAACTTATTACAGATGATCTTCGCCCTCTCTAATCTTCTAAAATTCTGCCCTGTAGTAACAAGTTACCTTACATGTTTCACGTACGTTTTCATTTTGAAATGGTTTTTCACTGCTCTTTAGACTGCCATAGATGAAACTTGTCTTTCAAGTGCTGAATGTCTTATGAAATGAGTTGGATCTTTTCTAATTGATCTCTTTAGCTTTAAGATGAAATGACGGCCCCTTTTCTTGTTATGATCTCCTGATCCAGTTTTCATCGTTCTCTTGATGGTTCTTGAATGCATTTTGAAGATAAAAGCCAGATTATAAATTTTGGTACCATTATTGAAAGACTGAATGATTTTTTCTTCTTACCGTTATTCGGTTGGGAAGACAGTGGGTTTTGAAACAAAACGATTTTACATGTTCTCGTTCTAGCTAAATAAAAGTTTTTTTTCTGGGATTCTTACGACAAATGGTGTCAAGATGGTTAAACGTCTTATCTGAAAACCTGTAAAAAAGAAACATTTAATTTCGTGTTTATTTTAGGTATTCAATATTTTGTGGGATGGACAATTATGCTGTTACTCGATTTGGACAATTTTGCTGTTACACCTGGTATATATATATATATATATATATATATATATATATATATATATATATATATATATATATATATACGGAGTTAACCGTTATCTTCCTATCCTATCCATATAAACAATCCCTTAACGTAACCCACTACCTCGCGTGTTTCCGGGCCTTGTACAGGGTGAAGCTTTTATATATATATATATATATATATATATATATATATATATATAATATTAGGAATATAATTTTTGGCAAACATTAAAATTATATTCGCCAAAAGAATGGTCAAATTAAAAAAGTGATCGTTACTATTTTCAGAGAGCAAAATTGTTGGAAAAATTGACCCTCTGACTCCATCTTCCTCTCTTTCTCTTTCTTTAGTTTTCCACTTTTTCCTTCTCCCCCTCTTCCTCCTCCATACACTAATGGTACATGTATAATTATGGGTAGATGACTTATTGCTTGACGCAGAAACCGTGACTGCAAGAAAGTCAGTGATTCTCCCTGCAGCAACAAGCTTTTAGAAATTTCGCTTCTATTTTGATATATATTTATTGCTCAAAACTTTGCACAATTGTGGCATAAAGTCTAGCCGTGTGGTGAGAGGCTGGTCGACACTAAGCTAACAGGAATCACGATCCGTTTATGTATTACAATTTGTCTATTCACCACAAAACTCATCCATCATCATTCAATCCAACATATAAACAGGGGGACCCTACATATACACCATCATATAAAAGCTTAAAATAAAACTTAAATTAAAAAATGTAGCTAAAATGTAAATGTAACTTTTTATTTTTGAACAATCTTCATATAAAAATATATCAAAATTTACATGATGATGGGGGAGGAGATGAACTCGAAAAACAAACTAAAAAGGGCAAACTAAAATAAAATATGTTAGTAAGACCCATCCTCCCCACAAACGTAAGAGCGTCTGCTGTATTCTGCCTATACGCAGAATCAAGAGACTCGCTCAAAATAAAAGGTGGGATGTGAAAGTCAAAAGATTGACCCAGACAAGATGAAACGGGATAAAAGCGAACAGAGGAGGTTGGGAATCTCGCCATGGATCATAACGAAAGAGAACCTCGGAACCAAAAATCACTGACATTAACTAGATTAACCAGGGGTGGGGTCCGACAGGAAACTGCCCTGTTGTGTCAAACGGGTACCTAAAAAGAAATTTAAAGCTGGCCTCTTTCACTCGAACCAAGCTCGTCCTTTCGCAGGAAATCTATCGGAACCAAACACTTTCTATTACGTCTGATTTTCATCTTGAGTTGATACCCAAAGAATCCGATCAAGTTGCGATAAGTATAGAAATCGTAGTGCAGGATTCCCTCCATTCTCAATTTACATAACACCATTCTTGCCATAGCTAGCAACATGATGTCGTGATAGCACATTCCGAATCAATCGCCAATTAAGCGAGAACTCAAGGTTGCTGAGATAATTGGCAGCTGGCACCCACGACCAGAAAGAGTGTAACTCGGTCCTCGATTTGGCCCCCTCCACTAGAGCCCGATACAAGACCCTTCTAGGTTGTGAAAGGTCAGTGGACCGAGGAATCGGCTTCAAGGTCGCTCGACACTCTGAAGAATTTCGACTGTTTCGGGGGCTTACGTCGGCGCTCAGTCATAGAAAACGGGGGAGTGATGATAGCAAGGCTAGCAAAGGCGTCCTTAACACTCCCCTCTAAGATCGAATTATCAGTCAACGCACAGCATAGGAAGGCCAACCATGAGGCGTGTCGGTGACTCACCAAGTGTGGCATTCCTAGCTCCCCATGACATGGACGCTGGACACAGACATCTCTGAGGTCCCTATGCTTGCCACTAGGCCACACGAGGGATGGGAGAACGCGCTCGATCGCGAACTTACTGTTCTTGCAGAGCGAGAGAACAGACAAACAGTAAAATACGAAAGGAAAGACGTACGTGGCGCACGCCTATGCCCTACACTTTAAGGACTGCCGACTTCGGAGATAAGTCAGAACTGCCGCTCTTATCGTTGCCTGTACCTTCACCAATTTTTCGTCAGCTGGAGATAAGGGCCTGAACCACACGCCAAAAATGTGAACAAAGCCGTCAGTCCAACAGAAGGTGCCGGAACAAAACGCCCTTCCAAGCACTTAATCTTTTCGTACCGTTCAAGCGCCTCCTATACCACCTCAACGTCGCTGCGGCACGACACGAAATGGATACTTCACCGGCGTACACGGAAACTCAAGCCCCACCAGGTAGAGCCATTCCATGTAGACCCGGACTACACGCCCTGTCCCTTAGCCGGCGAAGGAGAGGTTTCCAAGACAAATATCGGCGAGAGCAAACAGCCCTGACGAATCGACCGATGCAGCGCAAAAGCTTTCCGTTCAACTGTGCCACCAAAATGGCGAAGCGCTACAGGATGCTGATCCACTTGCAGAAATCAGGTTTCAATCCCGCGGTATGCAGGACAGCGAGCAGATACAGATTGCTACGCTACTGAACGTCTTGGACGGATCCAAATTGACCAGTGTGCCTTGATTGTCGTCTTTTACACCCTCTTGGATCGAGCGGATCTGATGTATCTTGCTCTGAATTGTTCTTCCCTTTACAGTACAAGTCTGCTCGGTTCCCAACAGAATCTTGCCGACTGACTACAAACGCTTCGTAGGGATGTTGGCCTAAATCTAACCCTCTGTTTAGCAGAGTTATCTGCCTGTAGTTATCTAAATCCACCCACCATTTTTGTACTTTCTCAACAGCGTGATCACTCCCCGGGTGATCCGGTTGGGGACGGTGCCCTGCCGGAACCAGTTGTTGAACACGCCTGTCAAAATCGGCATAAAATTGTGTGACAGCGTCATAAAATTCGTAGGGAAGAACATCAGTTCCTGGAGACTTACCACTACCAACACTCTTCAATGCCAAATGAACGTCGCCGTCTGTGATTTCACCCCTGATGCTAGCCGCTTTAGTTGTCTCAAGCCTCAAGACCAGGCTGCTTGTTAAATCGGTTCTCAAATTGCAGTCGGAATGCTTCGCACATGTCCTTGGTTGACCTCAGAGTACACACCTCCTGTGTGTCGACCTCCCGAATGTAACGAGTAGAACCTTAAGAAACTCTGCACCCATTTTCTCGGCTTCGTTAGACATCTTGTTTAAACTATGTCAATTACATGACACTGGCAGCGCACGCTCGCCGCTTGCTTAAGAGCCTGTTTAGCAAGGCCTATCTCTATGGAATTCCCCACACAGCCTCCAACCGAACTCGCCGATCAGATCAACCAAGCTACGATCATCCGATTTCCCGCTAGCTCCTCACGACTGTTTATTTTGGAGTCCTGAACGGCATTCCAGCCCCCCCCCCCATTGCGACTAAGCGCGACAAATCCACCAGGAACGACCCGCACCGACGGAAAAAAGAAATACCTTCCGTTTGGGCACTGGGTGCAAAAACCGCAACGAACTACTGTTCACGTCAGTATCAGCCACGATCAAGGGCATCGCCACCGCATCAATATGGAAAATGGCCGCCCCGCGCACCCAGTGCAGGTTTAACCAGCAAGGAAACACATTTGACCCGCTGATACGTTGAATAGAAAACAAAGTCGCGAGACAGTACACGAGCATCAACCTCGCCAACAAAGTGTATCTCCTCTCGATTGTGGCCACATCGACACCGAAAGAGAACAAGAGATTACGAACCCCTCGCATTCATCTATGCCAACTTGATAGGCATTTTTCAGAGAAACCTTAGACACAGAAAAATCTGCGGCAGACATGGTCTAGGTCGGGCGAAATTCGTCCGTCGGTGTCGATATCGCCGACGTCCGTGGGGAAAGTTAGTTTTAATGCTGTATATAAGGGACGCTGTCTGATAAAAGTTTTACCAACTTTCGAAGCACCGGAGACTCTACTTTGGCCATCAGGAACTTCGAAAAGGAGTCCTTAGCTACAGGGATAAAGTCCCAGTCTTTTGTGCCAGCGATCCTAATTACAGTTACGCCTTCAGAAGCATCACTAAAGTTCCTTGGACCGTCCGTCGACTTGCCATAGACTGATGTCAACTTGAACAAAAGTCTTAAGATGACATTCCTCCAAAAGGAACTGTCCCTCTCGCGCACATATCTGTCTACCAGACAGATGGATGGGATGAGAGAGGGGGAGATGTCAAAATTCTAGCGGGAGAAGCGGGGGGGACTCTAGTATTACCGGAGTTGATGTCTTTTCTGGTTGTGTGAAGCAGGGGACGATTAAGACTTGGCCTGTCCCATGGCTTGTTCCGAAACTGCTACATCGGCTGCCTTATTCCTCCTCTTCTCGTTTATAACCCTCTCCCTTTTTAAAAAGAACAGAGATGGTGGTATTTCGTCCACCTCCATATCCGAGCCCGGAAACTGTTGTTGCTGAAATTGCTGTTGCTGCTGTTGTTGCTGTTTCTTCTGTTACTGTTGCTACTTTTGTTGCTCTTGTTGTTGATGTTGGTGCCATACGACCCGACTACTATAACAAACAT
The DNA here is from genome assembly GCA_963932145.1 of Acanthosepion lycidas. Taxonomy (NCBI): domain Eukaryota; kingdom Metazoa; phylum Mollusca; class Cephalopoda; order Sepiida; family Sepiidae; genus Acanthosepion; species Acanthosepion lycidas. Next base: position 122,500,051 of record OZ010584.1, on the reverse strand, counting down.
TCTTTTATCCTGACACATCAGTGTATCGAGGATGTCCAGAAAGTTTTGTCGGGCATTGTTAACTGAAGGAGCTGGTTGAAATGTTCGCTTTACATATCGTAGAGACATTCCGACCCGTTAATATATAACCAAAAATGTCCTCATTCGGATCTAGGTGATATCCGCGGTCACCCCATGCACTGTCACCCTTGCCTTTCGTTTTTCCATATACTCCACCTGGAGATGTACAGTTTTTCCCATCAATACATCTATTCAGCAGTCTGGCCTCTTCTGCTTTGGCCAGCAAGATGTTCTACATGACATTTGATCTCTTGGTCAGTATTTCCGGCCCAGTTTTTTTAGTGTCTCCTCCATCGTTTCTCTGCTGACCCTAATTAATTTCCAAGTTTTTATGTTGGATGTCAGCAGAGATATTTTTTGTCGCTACGGCGTCCAATAATTCTGATATTGTTAGAAACTTATTACCTACTATAAATTGTTCGTATTTTTACTGTGGTTGAGCATACTAGCTCGCTTCTATTTTCTGTCTCTTTTGGGCCCAGGTTGTGTTAGTGTGTAAAGGTTGTTCCACCTGTTCCTGAAGATTCCGCCATGCTGATCAGAGCACCACTACAGCAAAATTACTAAAATTTTTCCTCCAACAATTAGACTTAGCACACTAGGAAAAGGTTTTAAGAGTAAACTAAAAACCACAACAAAGATTATTAGAGAAAATAATAAAGAAGAGAAAAAAGGCAGGAACACGTATAACACAAAAACAGTTAACTAAAAATTGAAAAAAATATTATAACTGAAAAAAATATTATAACTGAAAAAAATATTAAGCAAAAAACACAAAAAGAAAATAAATTTGAACAGTAAAAGTAAAAAAAAAATGTCAAAACTCGCTAAAAATAAATCAAAATGTAAATCAAACTTAACAGAAATTTCACTTGCAAAAGTTGATCTGTGATTGTAACAAATGAAGCTCAACTCGTCTCGAATGAAGGACTTTTGGATATTGGTAAATTTTGACCTTTTGCTGTTTCCATAGTTTTATCTATTTTGGCCAATTTACCCCGATCCAATGACGTCTGAGTTCTGCTCGACCGCTATCGTTATGTTTTCTAGCATTTAACCCGAGTTTGGCGCCAATTTCATTATCAGGATAATAATGCACTAGCTGGGTAAGTTATTTTTATCGGTTTAAAAAGGGAATTTGCCTACTCTTTTTTCTTGGTAAGCCTTGTCTGCACTCATATCGCGCGTGCGCGCGTGCACACACACACACACAAATATAATAATTAAAAAACTTCTAATGGCTACGTTAAATGAAGCTGCAATTTACCTCCAATATAACGCCCAATTTGAAGGAAACGACCATTTTCCCAACGAACAAACAGCTGGCTCTTATGAAATAATTGTTGTGCCCAAGTCAGTGATTGGCGTTAAAAAATCATTTCTCCACAAACCAACGGCTACCACAACAAGTTAGTTTAACGAAACGTAAGATTAACTGATAATTAAGCTGAAAAAACTATCACTATGTTTACTACTGGGCTACGGAAGAAGGAAAATACTACCTGTCAAAAATAAATATCTAACTAAATAAAAAAAAAATAAAAAAAACATATGAAGGAGGGGGCTTCATCGCCGTTTCTCTCCCCAATAAAGCCCTCGCCACGCCAACACTATCGCTAATTCACGACTATCCCTCAATAACAACATCTTATCAGCGACTACTCCACTGACAAGCACATACAAGCATACTCCACCTCCCCTCCGCCCCCGATATTATGGATGAACGTAGCACTAAAAGTGATACACGATCTACGGAAACATTAACGAGATATGTCGACAGAAAAATGATCCATGCTCATGGCATGTGTAATATTATTATTGTAAATTTAAATCTTATTTCCTAATCCATGTGTCCCTTCTCTTTATTCATAACCACTTTGCTGTTTTCTCGGCAGTCTCTCAGACATATTGGATTGCTTTATTTTTTTGGGGGGTACTCTGTCAGGCCGAAACTTCTCAGGGCTGTGATTAAGGATCTTACAGCGAATCCTCTACACCATATTTCAATCGGTATACACCTTTTTTTCCACGCTTTTTTTCTGCACTCTTCCACTAACTCTTAGTATTTTGTTCTTTCTCTTTTTCTTCTACGCTGACCGCCTCCCCAAGCCACAGCCAGTTCTAACATAATTATTTCTTTTATTGAGTTAGAGAATGAGACTATGAAAGCTTATTGGGTGTTTCTTTTCGTTCCGGCCTTGACGAATTTTATTGTGGATCTGTTTAGTTTTTGGCAGTTGAAGCGAATCGCAGTGTCAGTTGTTTCTGCAATTGTCTTTAACATCAAGTCATGGCACCAACGATAACGTCAGGCAGTCAAAGCCTTATAGCACCTGCTTAGTAAATGCTGCAGTGAGCAAGTTGAGAAATCCGTTTTATTCTAGGTGTGGAGATTTGTGGGGCTTGGTAATACATCGTATAATGCCTGTACCAAGAATTTTAGTTGGTTATAATTCTTGTCTGGCCATTTTAATCCCTGCTTTTGCATTTCCTCCCACCTTGTTCAGGTTTTTTGTTGCTTTAACACGACCACGATCGTCATTCTTCTTTCTTCTACACCTGCGCGAATTTTTTCTTGTATAAGGTGGTGTCGCTCCTTTCCTTTAATTGTTTCTATGCGTAGTCTGAGAACGTAACCCAAACCTGCCCGTCCTTTGGCAACTGCGCTCTTCTGTTACTTTTAGTTCATTTCTAGTACTCCATTCTCATATAGTGCTACTAAAACACCTAGCAAGCTCCAGCCATCTTCTCAGATACCCACTAATATTCCTCTCCGTTCAGTAGATGTTAACATTGAACAATAGTTTGTAAGTCGTCACAGGACCCGAAAAAAAGAAAATATACAAGTAAAATAAATTAACCTAAATTCATCCAAGTAAATAAACAAACCAATCCCGATAAAGTTACCGTTAGAAAAAACAAATAAAACTAATCAACCCAAATAAACACAAATAAAAACTGTTCCTGCCAAAATAATAGTTAAAACAAACTACAACAATCAACCCCAAAATCGAATAAATAGCTTTAATTAAATTTTCAAACCAAAACAAAACTATTAAGTAAGTGACATAAAAAATTTTTTACTACGTTAATAAAAACATCGATTAAAAAAAATAAATAAATAAATAAAATAAGAAACAAAAAATAAAAACAAGCAAAATAATTTAACCCAAATAAATAAATAAACGACTTCCGGTAACACACCCGCCATAATAGACTTCCCACAATGCATCGCTGACCCGTATATGTATACATACTCGAGAAAAGTAACAGCACATATGGCCTGACGATTGCATATAGCATGAAACAGACTGTCGCCTTTGACTGTTGACTTCTATGTTCACTTTTATATATATATATATATATATATATACATGTACATACATACATATATATATATATATATATATATACATATATATATAAAGTGAATGAAAGCAGATTTATGATATTTGAACCTTTATATATATATATATATATATATATATATATATATATATATATATATATATATATATAAAATGTATATAAAATGTATATATAGTGTAGACTAGAAAATCAGCACTAATTCATGGTTGGTAGTTTCGCGCTTTAAACAACAATTATATGGAGTTTTCCCACGGACTGATCAATGACTTAAGTGGTGAATCTATCAAGAAATACGGCGAATATGAAGCAAAGTCAGCGTTACGTCAAATCTGCTTGTATTCAATGGTGATGCAAGAATGCAGATCACTCAATGCAGCGTTGATGCCATTTAACTCATGGTATGGATCAGGCGAACTAGTCAAGTGATCCTGTTTCATAATTTTCGACCTACAAGGGATTCATTTTTGTTATAACGGCATTGATTACTGCCTGTCAACTGGACCATAAAATATTGCCATTTCATTTAGGAATGTTACGTTTCCAGGTATTCGAGATAAAGTTAAGTTTAAGTGTAGCGAGTAGAACAATAGTCAAATTAGGGATCCGCTCGCTCAGAACGGTATTGAGCACGATATGTTACAAGAGAATTGTGCCGAATATGTTCAGCAAGCAGGTTAGAATAAGTTAATCTATGTAAATATTTTAGAAACTATATACTTATCTATATGTATAGATTATCTCATGTAAGAACATTTTAGCTTATATCCGTACCGTTTCTTGCTATTTTAACTCCTGGTATTAAACTACACTCTATAAAATCTGTATATTTCTGCACTGCTTATCTTTGATATTGAAGTTACTACTAGAATGGAAAGAAACTCATTGACATGAATTATTTTCTTTGTTTATTCGTCTACTTTTCTATATGACAAATTGCTACTGGAATTAGACTGTAGGATGTGACATATATATAAAGTAGCCATACATTGACCAATCGGAACCAAGTTTGCTAACAGACTACTAAACTGTATCTTGTTTGGAACAGAACGGCTGGTATCAGTCCTAAGAATAATGTTTATTCTTAAACCATCCGGATATCTTTTTGAATTGACAAGAATCCAGTTTCCAGGATCCGCTCGCGTTTGAGAGAACTATAAAAAAATTACAAGACCAAATGCTTAAAAAAAGTAGAATTTGGCTCCAGAAAGAAATATTTACGCATGACCTGTTTTATCTTGCATGCTGAAGAGTAACAAATCCCAAGAATTTATTCTTCGCTATTAGAAAGAAAATAAAAGAAATTTTCTTTAAAAATATATACTATACAGCCCTATAACGTTAAATTAAAGAAATTTTTCGATTTTTGCCAAAATTATTTTTCCAAACAAATTAGCTTATTTAAATTTCATCGATTGATTTGCAATATTGAACGAAACGTAAGCCTCAACAAAAATTTTAGCGATAAACTTCAACAACACTAAATTTATATTTATGATTCTTATTGCAATATTTTGTTTAACTAAAATATTTACTGATGCAATAGGGAAAGTTCCACAGATATGTTATAGTCGAGGAACTTGGGGGTAGTTTATTCTGTCATTAGCTTAAGAATTAGATTAATCAGGAAATTAATATAAGCAAACCGTGAAATTTTCACGGGTATTTCTCTTTCTTATAAATATATATCCTCACAATTCTTTATATTTAAATAAACAGAACACTAAATAAAAATAGTGGTATTCATCTGAATGTTTGTGTGTGTTTGTTTATTTAATCGAGCACTTTTAATAAGTGTGCATGAAGTAACGAAATTGGAAACACCATTGATGCCAAAAAATATAAGATACGAGACGTGAGTATTTCTGTCGAATTGATAAATGTACGCTTGGGTAAGTGTGGACAAAGTTGTGTCTATTTATCAGATGACTGTTTCATATCAATTAACTGATCGTAGTATACTTTTATACATTCATTTCTGTGCGTTTCTTTATTGTTACTTATTCATATACGAAAATAGAAATATACGTTATTGAAAACATTCTTTTTATGCCGAAAAACATACATGTCCGTTGGACGTGTCAAAGGCGGATGCTAACAACAGCAGGTGAGCGAAAGAACTCAACAATTGAATTAATAAAAAGCGTACAATTGGTATAAAGAATAAAACGATAACTTAAACTCCAGCCATGCAAGTTAGAAAAATGTTTCAACTTCCGGTTCCGGTTTCTCAAAATTTCCATCACTAGGTTTCCTACAGTAATTTACTTCCGTTTTTTTTCTGTTTCCATCGATTATCCTTCCTTTCATTTTTCCTTTTTCATTATAAATTTACTTTTTTTCTTTGCACTAACGAAATTACCCCATTCCTCATTTTATAAATTTATTTCATATTTCAGCAGATTTATTTTTCTGTCGGAAACACGTTTGTAATTTTTCTCTAATCTCTTTTTATCTACTTTCTTTTTCTTTTTAGTTTTCGTTTCTTTATCTGAATCGTACATTACAATTTCAACTGCATTCTATGATTTATTATAAGTTAATAAATACAATCATTTGCCTGCATGATTTAATGCGTCAAATAAAAAGACTGACTGCAACGAACTGTAGAAAAGCAGCCAAAGCGAATATTTTCTTTTTATTCCGTTGTTAACTATAAGGTAAAAGTAACAGAAAAAGGAGAAAATGGCAGCAATGCAAAACGTCATCTTTTGTATAATATAATCAAGACAAATTAAACAAAACTTAACGAGAAATATTATAAATAATGATCAGAAAAAATGCCAAACTTTACATTATATATACTTATAAGGATTATTATTATAGCGTTTGGTGAAGGCTAACATTAACACCCATGCAATTTGATGAAATTCGAATTGCTATGTATAAAGATTTCGATGCACATCACAGACACAAAACAAGACTGAAATTGAAAAACGAGATGCATTTTCTTCTGTCTATTTCCAAGAGCAACAGATGTGTTTAGTAATGTAATGATAGTAATGGCTAGCCTCTCGTATCTAAGTATGCCTGCCTACTAGGCCGGCTAGCCAATCCCTATTGCAGACACCTACTCACTGACATTTGTGTTCGTTCAACATCCACGTAGACAACGTGTGGTTTATATTACAACTATGCTGAGCGGACCTTAGTTTCTGGGAGTGAGCGCATTATCTGGTGGGATCCGCAGTCTGAACAAGGCCAGTACACTTAAATCCTCGGTCTTCGACGGATCCCAAATAGTTCCGCTTACATAATTTCACTCACAGGACAATCCGTCGTCTATTTTCAGAAATTTTCCAAAAGTGCCGCACGCTGGGATCGCCTCCAAAGGCCAATAGCCAATAAGAATAGTGACCTTACTGACAAATCGATTTTGGTGAGATTCGAACCCGGATAGTTTTTGTTCTTTCGCAGGGCGAGTAGAAATGGGTATCTCATACACAGAATAACTTAGAGACAATATAATCTAAGCAATGACTTTCCGTTTTTTCTCGATATACAGTGTAACCCAGATATAAGAGAGTTGTCGGGACCGGGGAATAAGTCTCTTATATCCGGGTTTCTTTTATATCCGGGTCACTTATATCCGGGTTACACTGTAATCATTAGAAAGTGTAAGCCGGTTATTAACATCAATAACGTATCTGTTTCTGAACCGATGTTAACGAATGCTATTAGACGATTAAAATGTAAGACTTCGCCTCAATTAATATTTTAAAAGCAGAACCCTGAACAGCTAGAGCAGTATTTATAATGCAGGAGTTATATATATATTCTTTCGAACCATTTTTATGGAGAATTTGAGTGATTTTTTAATCGCTGTTTTGCCTCATTTATATTTACCAAAATTACCCAAATATCTTGAAATATTAAAGAGTAAATTCATTCAATAAACTCGACATTGTCTTCAACCATTGTCTCCAGACGACTTTGGAATATCCTGCAACTCTTCTGGACAGGCTCCTTGTTTAAGTTGGTGAATGCTGTCATAATCTTTGCCTTAAGTTGATCTATCGTTTTACAAGGAGTTTTGTTGGTCTCTACTTAACTACACTTAACCATAACAATCAAAGGGGTTGCAGCCTGGGGAGTTTGGTAGCCAGATGCCAGGGTGATGTGGTTACAGAAATTGCCTGACTGGGCTCTCCTGCTTGTGTGGCATGGTGCAGAATCTGTTGCCAGACATAGGGTCTTCCAGCAGCCACTCTCTTGACTCAGAACGGCACTAGATTCTCAAGGCAATTGACATAGACCTGTGTGTTGAATCCGAGACACTGTGGGAAGTTGAATGGAGGCATAACTTAGCCATAGCAAGTGATCACTCCAGACACCATTATGTTGCCTGGATATATTATCCGAACTCTTTCTGAACCTTCTGCATTGTCCTCGAATTGATACCCAAACACACTGAAATGTTCATAGTGGTGCTCTACGCATTATGCGAAAGAGAAAGGAAGAGAAAGTGAATTTCTTTTTGAAAGCAAAACCTTTTTAAGCGCACCTATTATGTTATGAAAATAGCCGAGACTGCTTCAGCGAAAAATTAACTTGAATCTTTTTCCCGTGTTGCCCGCCGTATGATGAGGTCCACTGGTCGGAAAGATTGCCCATGCTTCTACTAGACTGTTGTCTATACTACTACTACTACTACTACTACTACTACTACTACTACTACTAATAATAATAATAATACAACGTATAATCTCTACATAATCATCTGCGTCAGAGCCTAAGCGTGATTTTAACATGTGATTTTAATTTAGTGGGATGCTTATTGATTGTGTATTCCTTGTGAATTCCGTAATGCTTTTGACAATTAGCAAAATCAAACTTTCTATAAAAGCAAATGTTTCTATAACATGTAAAAGGTGATCTAATATTAAAACTGCTCATTTCATTTCAACGCTTACGCTTTTGTAAGGGAATTGGGGTTCATCATTTGGTCAAGTAGAATTATAGTAAAACATAATAGACAAGGCAAATAAATACATATAATCACCTAAGACTATCAGTACGTTACAATTATAATCAGGTTTTACAAAAGGCAGAAATTAATTAGCAAATAAGTATTTCTGCTTTTCTGATGATAAGTTTTTAATTAATATTTTAACATTTTCTTTTGGAAAGTGGAAGGAATATGTTGGACTTGAAATGGTTTGAAGTAAAATTTTGCCAAATCATAACAAATACGTATGAGTCACAATGAATTCTTCGATTCAGGCGTGGAAATAAATGAACGACTCGACATCAAATACAATGAAATTTTCCATTAAATATCAAATGAATGAAACACTCATATAAATTAAAACGAATTCAGTAATCATGTTTAAAACTATTGTGATTAGTTTGTTGATTACTTACAAAATCTAATCAGGCACAAGTCAAGAGTAGTTTGAATGCCAATAATAATTTAATAAAGCGCATATTCACTGGATTAGAAACAACAGTAACAATAATTACTTGCAAAATACACACACAATAAATATATATGTGAGTGAGGGAGTATATGTGTGCATATACTAAATATATACTAACACAAATGAACGACACAATACATAAAGTCCAATTGGCGTTGTTTTAACCAAAGAGTTGGTATCCGTTGCTGCTTGACTAATACTTGTACTTTCAACTTGTACTTCAATATACTTTCACATAAAAACAGTTTACGGGGGCAATAATTCGTCAAAGAATGTTAGAAAGGGTGTGTCCGTTTTTCATGGCTTTATTTATTTTGGGAGGAGAGCTTTCTTTCCTGCTGCCAATATTGATGGATTAACAAATGTTTTTGAGGCTAACTTTCTAATTATCGTCCCAAGGCGACACGTCCTAAGATTTTGTATTTACTCAACTCACTTTGTTCTGGCAATGAATCACAGTTGTGTAACTATGAGTAAGCATTGATCTCTTTCAATAAACAAGACCAGTTAACATCATACTAAAAATCTGTCATTCAACGTAGAGATTTGTAAGATCAAGTACACGTAAGCCAGTGATGATCTAATTTTTAAATCTTTAATATTAGTTTTTTAATAAATATTTTATGGCAAGCGCCTTCATATTCGGCACCCTTTACATAGATGGGTGCTCTATTTTGATGGTAAATAGGCTAAAGTTATGCTTGATTTATGGGAGAGTAATAATATTAAAAATCTGTTGTTTTTCTTGCCGTAGGGACATGTAAACATCTTCACTGTGTGTGTGTGCGTATGTGTGTGTGTGTGCGCGCGTATGTGTGTGTGTGTGTATGAAATTGTTGATTTCGTAAAAAATACACATGTCAGCAGATTTGATATACCTCCCATAGAAGAAAATTTTATTTCATCAGCGACAAAATAAGGAGCCAGATAGGAAGATTTCATAGCGCTCTTTTAAGATTTAGACTTTGTAAACGTGAACTGAAAAGTTCTTGTTTCATAAAAATATACGAGAAAAAGCATTTATGTTGCAATTGATTTTAAAAAGAGTCGTCATTTTATTTATTTTTGCAATAAATTGGATCTGATTTTGAAATTTATTTATACAATTCGATTTATTTTCATTCATCAACAAGCGACATTTTCATCTCATAAAATATGCGAGAAGCTTCTCGTGATTTTTCTGAAAAATTTCTTCCGAAAATAAATAAAACTTAAACTATTAATCAGATGAAGTAAATGTTTCTTTTGTTGGGATTAAGTCGCGCAATATTTACCCTTTGCCGGGTTTATGAGGAAAATGCCATTGTTTTATAAGTAGAGAACCATACGAAATATCACCTCAGGGAGAAAGGAAGAAAAACAGTTTGAAAGCGAAACAAAAGAAATGAAAGATAATTACAGATGATAAGATTGAAATACGAAAAACATAGATTAAGTCCAGAAGAAAGTAAAAAAGAATTTTGAGAGCATAATAAAAATGAGTTAATAAAAAATTATGTAGAAGTTAAGAAGATAAAATAATAAACTACAGAATAAATAGTATTGAATACAGAATGAATTGTATTGATAAAAAGAAAAGAAAAAGAAAACACAAACCGAGAGAAGATAAATGCATAAAGAAAACAAAAGAAATCGAATGGAACTGAAGATAGACTAAAAATAAATGAAAAAAGAAACAGAAAAGACATAGAAAATGATGTTAAAAATAGGAAGAAAAACGAAGACGAATCAGAGTTTTCCGTGCGCTATGAAATGTTATGTAGAGTTGTTTCTTGTTTTAATTCAGGGAATAAGTTTCTGTTTAAAATAGAAATATTGATGATGTCGGCCTAAATGAAACGTTTGATTGTTATTTTTCATACGTAATTACTTGAATTCTTATTAAAAGTATCCGAACTATTCACAGGGAGAGGCCGCTGATAAATACACTAATGCATAAAATTCGTGGGTCAAATACTTATTGGAGCAAACATACCATAAAGGGCGTCGGAGGATGGTAAGCAATCTTAATTTTTTCATGTCAGTTAACTTCTGTTTTCTATACAATTTCAACACATTTCTCCCAAAAGAATATTTCTCGCAGGTCAAAAACATCCAGTTCAATGCAATTAACAAAACTTCCCAGTTGCAGGGAATTTTAGACATTTCTAAATAAATTTAATCTTCTACAAACCGCAAGAATCTTCCTATCGGATATTTTTATATAACACAAAATCACCAGTAAAAATATTATTTTTACTTATAACATATAACTTTTGTTATTTTAGGTATCAGCAGAACTTCGGAAAAGTAAACTCACATGTATTTTATTTTTTTAAATGCTTCTAGGAAACAATATTTTTTGCCAGAAATATCTTATACGATAATTTTCTCGGCGATTAAATGAGATAGATTCATTATTTTTAATGATCTGGATGAGAAAAAGACAATATATTAGGTTGGTGCAAAAATAATATCGTTTTTTGACGTTAAAAAATGCGTCAAAAAACGATATTATTTTTGCACCAACCTAATACTAGTTTTTGTATTTAGATATTCGAAATTTCAATTGAAAATGTTGTTTCTATGCAAAGTGCATCTATAATGAATGGCGTCAAATGCAAACTTTGAGTCCTTTAGTATTATTATTAAACGATCTGTGAGAAGAAGAATGAAATTAGGCACAGGATTTGGTCTTGGTAAAAATGCTTGAATTTGGCTGATATTTAAATGAAAGTAGAAATTGAAATATTCGAAAAAACATTGGGAATATTTTCTTTTTAATCGCCCTTGATTTATTTCTATTTAACTAATTCATTACAAACGAAATGCAATTAATTTGTTTTTAGGCCTAGACCCTTCAGATATTTCTATCCTTCTTCAGTTGCTTAACATCAATGTGTTTGGCAGAACGCTGACTTTCTGTCTAGAATTTTCCTGTCCTACTTCATATATTTATAAAGATATTAAACGGTTGCCGCGCTATTATACTGAGTTCTAGGTTTATTTGCGCTTGAATTTCGTTGCTTGTTTAGTGATTCATCACAAATAAAATATTTTAAGAAGAATCTACTTCGTTGGAACTACTAGAAATTGAGACCTTAATTCAGAAATGTTCATAGTCTACGAACGTCAGACGGTGTTTCTAATATGCAAAAGATTTTGCTTATTTATATGAATCATTGGCGTTTCATTAAATTTGACCAGATAAAGTTGGGGGTGTACAATTATTTTCATACTTACGGTTATTATTTTGATAGTCAACATTGTTATTAAGAAATGGACAAAATCTAAGGAACTTCATTGATCAGCCATTAATCTTTCGTTTTTCGTTTAACCAGAGAATTGATTTTCTCTCTCGTGCATTTAATTTTTTAGCTTAAAATGAGGAATGAAGATTAATTTCGCCAATCTAGCCTATGATCTAGTTCATATAAGCAAGTATATCGTATTCTAACTGGCTACAAAATTCGAAAGAAAGAGTAGATCTCTCAGAAACTATTCGAATATATTAGATATTCCCTTCAATGACTTCATTTCTTCTCATAGGCACTCGACGAGGAGTATATTCAATAATTCCAGATATTTTTAAACAAAATCTTTATCACAGTTGTTTTAATCCTAGTGTCTCTAATTATGACATATAGATTCATTTTTATCTTAAGCTCTGATATAATTTTTTCATTAGATAATTTTTCGGAACTTTTTTATTCGTATTTCTTTTCGGCTGTTTTTTTTTAATATTTATTAATTATTCTTTCGAGGATTTTTTCTTTAGACTTTTACAATGATATGTTGCAGATTCTGGTATTGAGAATTTATTGCATTAATTTCTTATTCGCATAATCATGACTACATTATATACATGTACATACATGCATATATTCATATATACTTAAGCATACGCTAATATATATTTATATATTATTATATATAAGCCCGACCAAAGTATATTAAACTCGTCTTTATATTTATTTTTCTCCTATCGCATTACTTACTTTTTTCTTTACTTCCTTTTTCTTTCATATTTTTCTTTTTCTTTCTTTCCTTTTCCTTTCCTCTCTTCTTTTCTTCTGTCTTTTCCTTCTTGTTTTTCTTTCTCTTTCTTCTTTCATATTTTTTCTTTCTTCTTTCCTTTCTTCTTTTCTTTCCTCTTTTCTTTCCTCTTTTCTTTCCTCTTTCATTTCTTCTTTTTCCTTCTTCTTTTCTTTCCTAATATCCTTCTCTCTGTTTCCACTTTGCTGTCCTTTTAATCTTTTAATTTACTTTTTACTTCTCCTTTTTTCCTTTTTGTCTTTTCTCTTTGTAATATTTCTTTATATAATTAATAATATTTTCTTTTTCATTATCTTTTATATTTGTCCTTTTTCTTTTCTCTTCTCATTTCCTCTTTCTTTCTTTCAAAGTTCATTAACTTTATTCAGCCATTATTATTGCAAATATTGTTCAGTGCTTGTCCTGACATAAGAAGCTAACATCACACAGAAAACACCTGCGCCTCATTATTAATATTTATTGTTTTAGCTTTACATTTTTAATGTTAAATTTTGCGTCATTTCAACCCTAGAAAGATTGGATAGAATAAGACGTCAAGTTGGTGTCTGTAAAAAGAATCGGGAACAGCAACAATGGCTGTAAAACTGCTGTATGCATTGCAAGATCGCCTACATGTAACATATTTGCATCTCATGTATTTACTTATTTGTACTGGATTGTAGTTCGATATTTACTAAGGTTACTTCATTCTGGCTGGTGAATGAAAAATACTGTTCTGCTCACTTTTTTACGATCAATATGTCTGCCCCTAAGGGAACTCGATCGCTAAAGATTAGTACTGGTGACAAATACATAATTATTTCGACTACGAAGCAGTCCGAATAGAAATTCGGGGTGGGACAGGCATTTGAGAATAATACAATATAAAGAAAATCAGATATTTTATGGTAGAAATTGTTATATTTAAAAATATACACGTTTAGCTTCTAAAAAAGCAAAAGGTTTATTGAATCAGGCAATGCTCAACATCAATCAAGAACGCTAGTAAGCCATATTTTGCGATTGAAATGATCGTAAAAGTTTACATCTTGCTTATTCCTTTTTGATTGGTTAATGTTGGAGTAAGTAGAGTCCTGCTAAATCACCCACGACCTTCATGCGCCTATTGAGGGCCACGAGTTGGCGCAAAGTCATATCTATTTCTACCTGTTCATTTCGCCACCTAAATAGGGGAATCGCTATCTTACTGTCGCTCTAGTTGGTGTTTTATTTGTGTAAGATTAGAAGAAAATGCTCTAGATTTGTCTGAAAGAGTAACGAGTTAGGCCGGTGATATTCTCCAATTGTGAAACACTTTACCCATTGACATTCATCGATTCTTTCTGAATATTTCTGAAAACGGAACATGATGTGAACACAGTTAGGTAGTAATGTGTTTCAGTTGTGAAAATAGACATGTGTGCAACAGCTACATTGAGAACTGCCTTGTACATCTCTCAACCCACGAAATAAAGAAGTTTTCTTGTTGAATATGGTTTCTGATTTATAAGTAACACAGACTGTTAAACTGCTAATAGAGAGATCTTAAATGCGCAGGGTTATATATTGTAAAGAGTCATGAAACAAAGGATGAAATAGCATTTTGTCATAGCCAAATGCTAAAAACAATCTATAAACAAATATATGTTTATACAAACGTAATTCCATTCATAAATCAAAACTAATTAAACATTGTAACCGTTTCACTGATAATTAGTTGCATAGTTTGTCAATCGAAAACTTCTGACGATAACGAGGCAGTTTTTTCAACAAAATATTGCGAAATGTAATAGCAACCGATCCGTTTACATTGAAATAAGATTTTCTTGAGAATTTTATGTAAGAATGTAATTTAGAATGTTTTTGTTCCTTCAATATGTTGATTAAGCGCTTCTTTAGCCCTTCATTAGTGAATTATTAGTGAATTTCAAAATTTCCTTTCACAAAATTAGTTTGTGTAAACTGTGAAATGGAAACGATAAGTAAATTGAAACCGATTTTTGTGTAATTAAAAGAAAATTTGAAAACTGAAATATTAATCAGGCTTCGTCATATAATGCTGTGTAAAAAAAATAACATTTATTGCTTTTAAGACTTTAACTTCAAAAATTCAAATAAGTTGATAGTAGATTGTAAATTCTATGTGAAAGACAATTTTCGTTTTCTTGAAGATGCCTTTCATTTGAAATAGCAACAAGTAATATTATTCAAAATAAAGTGTAAGCGTTCATATAGGCAGATGAATTTTGATATTTCCATCATCCTAGTAAGCAAGAAATGTAAACAAGTAAAAGTTGCGAAAAATATTTACAATTACTTTTACAAGAATGAAAGGGCACTGGGGAATTTTAAACAACAGAAAACGTAAAAAGCAAATAAAAGTTAGTGTAAAGTAAACAAAACAAATGGGAGCAAATATTTCCAGAGAGTGAAAAAATATTGCGTGTTTTATTCTGTAAACATAATCGAAATTTCGAACAGAACATGTTTATTTGAAACTGCGAAGATGAACGCTTAATACTTAATACTTACATTTTCTTCCAAATTTGACCTTTTGCCTTGTTTCACAAGCATTTCACTTTTCTCATCTAAAAATGTAACATCAAGACATTCCGCATAAATACGTTTTGCGCGTCTGCATCCGCATGCGCATGCTTAAGGCGATTTCCGTATATCATTATTGGATAAATTGCTGTATATTGTCTGCTATTGATACATTTTTCCATATATTTTGTTCATCAAGTACATCGTTCATTCTCGTCCACGGTCTGGAATCTCCTCCTTTTCATAACTTTAAAATAGTCAGAGATCTGAGTGAACGAAGTCTATACGGTAGCGGTTGATATCTCACCTGGTGATATTAAATAAAAACCTTCGTTAACTTGAAAAATTAGATGTAGATATATAGAAAATGAGTGCTTATTTTCTGAGGAAAAGGGAAAATCACATGAAATTTTTTGATACATTTTGTGAATGCAATGGACTCAAATATACCAGCTCATTCAATGGCGTCTGACTGCAAGCAAACTCGTTGCTATTGGCTACCTATTTAATGCAAATACGGTCCTCGAGATAATTCAAAATGACTTGGTATTTCCCGGATAGAACTCATCTCTTGCAAATTGTCTTCCAGTTTTACTCTCGATTCATTCGGAATATCTTTGCCTGAATTTGCAATTAGTTATTGAGTTTCTACTGGATATGGATATAACCCAATCCATAGTTTCCGCTATCATCTCCAAACATGATCTCTACAAAACATTTAAACTCAATGAGACCGTACAATTATCCTTCAGAAATGTACCCCTGATCCTTATATGCTTTATAATAGATGGATTGATCCTTTTTGTTTGCAGGTTCTTGGAAATCCTCTTCTGTAATTCCTGTTTAAAAAAATTCTGGTGAACCATCTGATTTTTCGAAATATCGAATATATATTGTTTTACTTCCTTTGAGCGAAACTACAATCAACTCCAAATTGGTGAAGTATCTACCAAGAAAGTGTCGTACTTAGAGAAAGAATGTGGCTCTAGGTCAATCGTCACTTTGTCTACGGCTGTTACTGAGTGTGCCCGTCAAACTTTAGATAAGAATGGAAGTTAGAATTTGCTATGCTGATCTTCGTCACAAGTTGAAGTGGTAGGGTTTCTAACCATTTTTTTGATTTGATTCCCTCTTTCATACCAAGCCGTATAATAAGCCTAGTTAGAAACATTTTTTACATTAATGCGGGCACCTGCCAGGTGTCTATCCTTGAAAACACTGTGTTTTTATTTTCCTCGACAACCTTCCCGATGTCATCAGTTACAGACTCGGTTTCTGTGCTGACGACACAGCTATTTCTCATGTCTTAATAAGTTCTCATAGGTTTGATAAAATGAAATTGGCAGCTTTTCTAGAAAATGACCATCTAATTTTGATATTTTAATCTGTTTGCTCAACAAGTAGCTTGTTAATTATAAAAAAAATGAAACTTCTCTCTAATTATCTTAAATTATATTTTCAGGTCTTATGTTTCCCAGTGACATGAAGTAGAATAATCATATTGAATCAATTGCTAAGTCTGCTGCCAGAATATGTTGTACTACATAATTTTTATCAGCAGAATTTATGTTACGTATTTATAAGTTTACCATTCTTTCATGCATCGGATATTGCTGCCACATCTGGTTCTATTTTATTCCTAGAGATTATTGAAAAAATCCAAAATCTGCAAAGTTATTGGCCCTGAGATGGTATCTCGGCTTTAGTTACTTTACCATCGCCATAATGTAACTTCGCTTTGCTTTTTCTTTTAACATTTTGACATTAATTGTCCTGATGAGATTTCTTCGTCAGCTCGCGGGTTTCGCAGTTTTAAACGTAGTACTTAATTGGCAGCTAGGTCACATAACTTTCTAGTTGCAACCGTAAATTCTATGCTAACAGTTTCTTCTCCAGCCATTCTCACTTGTGGAAATTTTTTCCGACTTCCTACGTTCCTGTCATGTACGATCGCCAAAAATTTAAATGCACTGTCAAGCGTCATCTTTTGTTTCATTGAATGATGTTCTTTTATGGTTCTTCCTATTTCAATAACTCCTTGTTTCCTAGTAGCTTTTATTTACGTACCTACCTCCATAGCATGATGAAAAAAGACCCCAAATTCAATAAAAACAAAGTTTTGTCATCAAAATATTTATGTCATTATTAAGAGGAAAAACCAAGGTATTTTTAAAAATTATTTCTTGAAATATTTTAATCTTTTCTAGCACATTCGAAATGTTGGTTAAAATTTTTTACTGTGGTCTACACTAAAATGCTTTGATCATTTGAAAGATGAATGGAGGAGAAATTGAACGTTTTCGCAAAGTTCTTCAAAAATGAATAAAATCTATTCTATGTCATGAAAGAATTGTGAAGCACGGAGCTTTCTTTCCACAGATCATTCAATCATTCATTCCTCTTTTATTTATTTCTATGTTTTTTTTATTTCATCAGATTATTAATATTCAATTTGAAAAACATATTCTTTAGTCTCTAAGAAATACAAAACGTTTCGTCTTCTAAGAAAATATCCTGCATATATTTTAGTTTAATAAGAATAAATTAAACGCATCAAAGAGACGGTTTTGTTTTATGTTTTCCTAATTTATCTGGACTTGAAACTTTGTTAAGGAGAGTGGGTTTTATGTTTTATCATTGGACCACACAAGCAAGTGAATCTAATTCAGAAATTGAACAAACCTAAATACAAAGGATAATTTTATTGCTGTAACCCCGCTGACATAATTTTAAATACACAATTCATTGGATGAAAATTTTTTTACGTCTCTCAGCTGCAAGGGAGTTCTTTTCATATTTTCAATCAACACTTGAAGAGAAGTCCTGCTTCGTGAGTAAATATTGCATTTTACACTCCACGAATTGTTTCGGTGTGCTTTTGCCAGAAAGCTGCTGACTTGTTATTTAGAATATGTTATTCCGAATCTAAATCACATATTCAAGGGCTTCGCTTAAATATTTGTTCTTTTTTTATATAAATGCCTGGTTCGTCAAGTTGAAAACTAATGCTGAAAAGAATGACATGATGTTATTTCGGAGTTTATCCAGTCATGTGGCTGACATCGTGTTGTCGTAAGTCGATGATATTTGGCTAAAAAAATATAAAAACTGATTTTCTAGGTAGGCAGAATTATCTACTTCCGGTAAAATCAGACCCACTCAAGTTTAGGGGTTACTGAAAAGGTGTGTGGGGAGGAAAAAGGAAAGAAGGAAGGATTAAAAGTATATAGTGGTTAGTATTGTAGTTTTTGGGAAAGTAACTACGGAGAATTCTATGCCACAAAGTGATCATTGGAAGAAGCTTTCAAAATGGAACGCACTTTTTCTTTTATCAAAGGCATGCTTAGGAATGAGTGCGATTAAATCCTTTGGATACAGCAAGACAGGTCTTTGTTGGAATGATCTGAACCAAGACAGACATTACACACACACAGATACATCAACACATACACATATATGGGTGTACACATTCACATATATACATATATGTTTTGCGTTTATAGTAGGAATACGCTATCGTCAGATTTTGACAATTGTCATTTTTTTTGTTTGAGGTTCACTCTGTACAGACTTGGGTAGTGGGGGCAATCGAAGTAAAGAGTTAGAGAGTAAGAGGCAATTTTCTGTTGATAGGAGGGGAAGATAACTGTTAACCCTAGACTTGGACAGGTGAAAATAGTAGTGATCGGGGAATCATTCACTTGGGAGTCGGTTTCACAGAGCAGTGGTTCATTGAAAGAAGCTGTTTGCGTGGAACCTACTTCTCACCAATGGAACACGGAGGGGATGTGAGTAGTTTGCTATAATGTGAGTGGCATGCTGGGTACTAGCCGCGAAACCTATAACTGGCAAAACCAAGGAATACATTTCATCCAAATACTTTCCACGGATAGTAGAGGGCAGTGAGAGGCTTACCACGTCGTGTCTGTGAGAGAGGTTGAAAATAATTCACCAGTTACACTGGCACACCCACTGAGCAGTTAGAGTTAGAACGGATAAGAGATCAGCTGTCAATCTCTGGCCAGCCAGAGTTTTGGCGGTGCACCCATACATCGTCATATCATCGGCATAGATAATCACAACTGATTTAAGTAGACTTTTAGGCAGGTCATTTAAATAAAGTAAAAAAGTGTTGGTCTGACACGTGACCCGCGATGGACGCTTGAGTTGATTGCTAGGACAGGCAGTTTACAACTACCTTCAGGTTAGAAAGGACTGAATAAGAAAACGTTTTCCAGTAATTCCATAGCCGGAGTGTTTGTGCGTCAAACCTTGTCCGAGGCCCCCGAATGCTATTGTGTTGAAGTCTATTTTTGTCAAGAGCCTCACTGATAGAGTGAGTAATGGTAATTAGGACATCAGTTGTGGATCAGGCCGACCGAAACCTGTACTGCATGTCGCTCAAGAGTCTGTTCTTATCTAGGTTCCCAACGACATTCTCATTAATCGCCTCAAAAACCTTACTAATGATACTGATCGTTCTGTAATAAGGCGGGAAGTGCGCGTTCATGCGTTCTTGAAAATCGGGAATACGCGTGACACTTTCCATAAGCTCGATTTTATATTTCAAGCAGCGTTTAATTAACTTCAGGATAACGGTCGGGGATAGTTCCATGCTGATATTCTTAAAGACAGCCACTAGAATTTTTCCTGGGATATAGGCTTCTTTGGGTCAAGTTTATTGTTAATCTTGCCATTCCTGCGCTGTAATGAAAATATTACTGTCGTTGTGTGCAGTGAGATGTGGGAAGTAGGGAAAGGGGTGACCTTTCTCATTTAACCTTGAATTCGAAGCAACGACTAAGATGAAAACCACATTTTACATTTTCCAAGAACTTTCTTGCAGCGATTGCAGGAGGTTCTAAAACTAGACCTCTCGTTACGGCTTATATTGAAGTAGTGATTACAGTGAGACATGTCTGCAGGGCATTCGGGAGTGAACCGGGGCTGGCTGATTGGTTCTTGTTGGAATTCTTTTTTGGATATGAAACTCCCCATTCCAGAAATGATCTATTCTGAGACGAGGTCAGCCTCTTTGGAGACAGCATACTTGAAGACGGTTGCGAGGGGCACTTCTGCCATATAAGAGTCGCAAGCAGTTCCAGTCTGTCTTAGTATAGTGGAACATCGTTTTATGTAACGGCGAATCAAGAGATGCTAAGGCAGACCATATTTGCTAAGTATTTTTCAAAGCAGGTTGTGAGGAAAATGTCGAGGAGTGTCACCTGATGTTCCATCACGTCAGGGACGCGGGAAGGTTCATAGATGATGTAAAGGTTTCTGTAATATCTGCAGTCTTCGTCGTTTTTATTCGAGTGGACTAACCACTCCTTGTGGGGGATACTGAAGTCACCGCATATATGAAAGCAAGCTGAGGGAAAGTCGGTGGGAATATTATCAATCCTCTCAAATTTTCGATCGAAACTTAATGTCCTATCGTCTCTAGGACGATAGAGAACGGTATGGTTATATGGATACGTGCCATGCAGAAATACATATATGGGAATGAAGGCTCCTTGTTTATTACGTTTCTGCTAAACCCGTGCTTAATGTAGACACTGATTCTTTTGGCGTTGCGTTTTAGGTGACCGTGTTCAGCTATTAGGGGTGAGTAGCCCGAGATTGCTAGCTCCTTCAGTGCGATTAATACCTGTTTCAGGCATTAAAAGGAGGTCGGGTTTGAACTTAAAATGATGGAGTTTCACTTCTGGAATGTTGGCACGTAGATTCCTAACATTGGTGTAGGAGATGATATAACTGGGGTATACTTGTTTTAGGCTGAGTTTGCTAATTCTGATCATTTTACTAGTTTTCATGTATATATTGTGTTTTGGTTGGTGGATATCTAGTAGGTAGTGAGATAGACACACCAACAGGAGACGAATGTATAAATAAGCTGGCTTGAATTATCCGGGGATATGGCCGTAACAGCACCCTTCATCATGACATCGAGAGGCTCTAAAGCAGGATACTGCATGATACAGACCCAATTCACAAACTGGCAATACAATAGCCCCGATATTATACACCTGCTGAGTGGATAGCCTCTTTCAAATGGATAACATCAAAATCCAGAATATTTCTAACTCCAGAACCATTTATAAAGGGACAAATGACCGAGGAGAGAAGATACAGTCGTGATAATACGAATGTACATGTCTCGTCTACTCAGGTCAAGGCAACAGAACTCTACCTTGGCCAGAAAGTTCGTACCGACAAGAGACCTAAGGTACCAAGACAATCTCGCTCATACACGATGAGGATTAAAACAAAGACTGGGAGAAGAGATTAACTGAGTTTGCACGGCGTTAAGTATG
This sequence comes from Acanthosepion lycidas, assembly GCA_963932145.1. Classification (NCBI taxonomy): domain Eukaryota; kingdom Metazoa; phylum Mollusca; class Cephalopoda; order Sepiida; family Sepiidae; genus Acanthosepion; species Acanthosepion lycidas. The sequence continues at coordinate 122,478,330 of OZ010584.1, read as the reverse complement.
TATTATTTATCCACTATTTGATTTAAATATTGTAGAAGCAAGATTACAAGATCGTAAGCATATATCGGCAAATTTATACAGGTTTTTCAATTTGTAGATAAATTGATTTCTACATAACAATGTGACTAAACAATTAACTTGGACTGTACCAATCACTCAAAGGATTCAAGTTAGATGTAAGAGCAGTACGGGTAAGTGTATGATTGTTTCAGTGTATATAGGGTAAGTTAAGGAATTGAAGATGAAAATTATTTTTATAATGAACAATAGAAAATATACTAACGAGGATGAGTTTGTTTATGCAAGTTGATTTCCGACAGTGTTGAAGAACTTGACAGAGATGAAAGGTTACGATCCCAAACAAGTCTTCAATGCACAGTCGAATGTCTGTTTATTATCTGTTTATTATTCTGAGATGAGGTATTATGTACACTATTTACATTATTCGGACTATTGTCCTCATCTTTGTCACCATATTTATTACAACGTTTCGGGCGTTGTACGCTCCTGCCTTCTTCAGGTGGTTGGAATGTCGAACTGAACCTTTATTTCGCTCACTAGAGTAGACTGTTCTAGTTCCTCGTGCCATGCTTAATGGATGTCAGTTGTCAGTTTTTTTCCTGTTAATTCCTCTCCCCAACTTCTCCATTACCTTAACTGGGTATTGAACTCACCCTCTTTGTGTTCTATCACTGGATCTAACTAACGCCGCCATCCACTGTGAAAAAAAATTGCAATATGAGCACTGGTAAAAAAAAAAGAATGCTGAAGACATTAGGTTTATAATATCCAGAACAAGACTCAAAGAATGTGAGTTCAATACCTGGTTAAGGCAGTGGAGAACTTAGAGAGGGGAATTAACAAGTGATAACTGATAATTGACATTCATTAGGACAGTCTGCTCCAGTAAGCGAAATAAAGGGTTCAGTTCGACATTCCAACCACCTGAAGAAGGCCGGAGCGTACAACGGCCCAAACCTTGTACTAAACATAGCGACAAAGATAATGTAAATAGTCTGTTTATTAATAGCGAATAGTAGACATCACGTCATAAATGATGGAAAGAAAAATTAATTCCTGAATTTGTTTATTATGAAAATGTTTTTTAATTAACAAAAAACGCCATACTTTTTTCAGCTTCTTGATCGACAACATATTTCAGTATTTCAAGGCTATATGCAATAGACTGGCATTTTACTGCATTTGGCAGCAATTGATACAGGCCCAAATATAAACAGAATGCAATAGAGAAAAAATATTTTTAAAAGATGCCATATCAAATATAATGCAATATAACAATGAAAACTGAAAGAGATGAGCGAAGATCAGAAACAGTAAAACAGCCTCTGATGGAATAACAGACAGTGTGACGTTGGTAATCGATTTGAATGCTTCCCTGAAATCGATTGAAAAGTTACGAATATTATTGATGCATCAACTGACGTTTGAGAAAGATTTTTCTTGATAAAGAAATGGAAGTTCCAAGAGAAAATGTCATTTTATAAAATGTAGAAATGATTTTTAAGACAACCCATATGACAACTATTAGAATATCTTTACGAACGTGATGAGGAATTCTAATCACAATGTCTTAAAAACAAACAAACACACACACAAGAAATATTCAACTACTGTTTATTTCGAAATATCCAGTTTCTTAACTTTTTTTCATTAGGTTTCATCAAAGATTGAATTATAGTCTTCCAATTCTACATAATAGTTCATAAATAATGGTTCTAATATTTTAGTAAAATTTAAAAAGCAATCATGTTTATATTTATAATAAATAATGCCGATTTTTCTGCAAAAATGAATTTGAATATCCTGGAAACAGAGACGTTTCTTGAAATATAAAATGGATCAATTCCAAGACAGGAGGAGAGAAACCTACCAGAGATGAAAATATGGAAGGACCCTAATAATAAGAGAATAAGCCACGACAGAACAAAATAGAGAAAGCACATATTTATTTAAGCTGTATCTCGAGATGATTTGAAGAGGATCTAATCAAGAATAAGTATTAACAGTAATAATTTGTGGAAAATGTGGCATTATTGATATTGACAATCTATTGAAATTAGCGTTATAGTTGAATATTTCTGTAAAACATTGAAATATCTCAGGTTTAAAAATGAAGTCTTTTGAATCTTTTTTTTTTATTTATTGATTAATTCTCTATTCACATATATATGAAGGGGAGGGTGTGTACCCGAAAACTATAATATAACAAAACACACAAACTAAAAATAATCGATGTTTGTAGGACCCGTTCACCCCTCAAAAATAAGATTGGCCGCTGTATTCTGTCTTCAGACAATATCTTTCGCTAAGGTAGAGGGAAGTATAAAATAAACACGAGCATGGGAAAAACATAAAAACTGACCTAGTCGAAATGAAAAAGAGAGGCCAAAAACAAACTGAGGAAGTTGGGAATCTCAACTTAGATCATAAAAGTGGAAGACAGAAACAAGCCAGGAACGACACTTACACACATTAACTAGGTACACAAGAAGAGTCTATCTTAACCAGGGGATGGCTCCACAGAAACCGCCCCCTTGTGACTTAGGGCGACTTTGAAAGAAAATAAAGGCTAGCCCCATTTACTCGAACCAGGCTCGCCGCAGTTACCCACATTTTCCTGAAATCTGTCGATACCAAACGCTAACCGGGCGTTAGGCACAGATATCTCTGTCGACCAACTCACAAGAGGGAGGAGAACGATCTCTCTATAACCTTCTTACGTTAATTACAGAGAAGAAGTACAGACAACCGGCAAAGGATGAGAGGAAAGAAGTAAGTGGCACACGCCTCAGCCGTACCTTTCAAGGACAACCGCCTTCGTAGCCATGTGATGACTGTAGCTCCGACCGTTTACAGTACTTCTGGCCAATTTGTGGTCCGAACCACACTCCGAGAATGTGGATGGGTTCGTCGGTCCGCTCAAAGGAATCGAAGATCGACACCCCCACTTCCAAGCACCTAACCCCAATCCGGAAGACTTGACGCGGTTAATCTTGCACCCCATCCGGTGTCCTTTTCGTAACGTTCCAGAGCATTCAGCACAAACTCAATGTCACTGCCGGGCGACACGAAAGTAGATAAGTCATCGGCATAAGCAGTAACTCTCGCTCGAGTTTTAGCAGGGACAGTGATTCAACTTAGGGCCGGAATGCACGCCCTGTCCCTCAGTTCACGAAGGACAGGCTCCAATGCCAAAGCGTGACGTAGGGGAAATAGCGGGCAATTTTGCCGAACCAATCGAGTCAGCGCAAAAGCGCGCGATCGCTTTCTGTTCACATGTATCACAGCAGTGGGAGAGAAATACAGGAGGTTATTCCACTTGAAGAATCTGGTTTGAATCCAGCGGCCTGTAGGAAAGCATCCAGGTACTGATGGTTGACCCTATCAAATGCTTTGGACTGATACAAATTGATAAGCACGGCTGGATCGTTGTCTTTTAGATACTCTAGGATCGTGCAGATCAAATACACATTGCTAGGAATTGTTCGTCCCTTCGCAGCACGTCTGCTCTGGTCCCAACAGACTCTCGCCGAATGACTGTAAAGACACCACCAGGATCTTGGTCAAAATATTTAAATTTGTGTTTAGCAGAGTTATGGGCTAGTAATCATCTAAATTTTCGCCCAAAACCATTGCCTCTTTTTAACAGCGGGATCACACACTTGGCGGAACTCGTTGTTGAACACGACAATCAAAATCAGAACAAAGATGTGCGACAGACTCAGGTACAATTCATGGGGCAGACCAACGGGTGGGTTTACACTGCCGACTTTCTTCTATGCCAAGTAGAACCCGCCTTCTGTGATCTTTTTATCCCTGGACAGGTGGGCCGCTGTATAATTAAGCGGCGGGATAGAAGTGGACGGTTGTAAAGTTGTGGAAGTGAAAGGGGAAAGAGCAGCAGCAGGTGATGCGGAAGGGTCCTTTATTTTTAGGGAAATGTCATTATTTTCTGCTGGGAAGGATTGCGACCTGGTTTGTCCGTCTCTCGCCTTCCGGTTTCGTCCGGTCCGCTTTTTCCTTCTTCGTTGTTTTTGATCATGTTGCTGCTGCTTTTTTTTGTTTTGGGTTGCTTTTGTGGTTTCTGTTGAGGCCGTAGTTCTTTTACTTTTTGCAGCCCATTTTGGGGCTGAAGCTGCGCCTGCGGTTGTTGTTGTTGATGTGGGCCCTCCTCCTGGGTGGGAGTGGCTTCGCGTCTTCCGTCCCTTCATACGCACCTCATTTCATTTTCCGTCGAGGACCTTGATGAACACTTCCGCTGCTTTCGTTGCTACTGCTTGGCTAGGCTGTGACACCGCGTTCTTGCCGGATCACGCATTCGACATGTGTTTCAAGGTACCACACAACCAGCACTAGGAACGACGGCACCACAGGAACAGCAGTCGGAACGACGGCCTTCAACAGCCTCGGATATCGTTTTCTCCCCGAATATTTTGCGTGTAAAAGTCACCTGGAGGATTTATTCCTCAGTGGCAATTCCTGCTTTGCTAATGGTTGCCGAGGTATCGTCTACCTGACCGTGTCGGGCTAAAAACTTCCCCAGTCTATTTCACTTTTGTCTTTCGAGCCCCCATATACTCCGTTTGTAGACGAACTTACTTTGTTGCCAGTGTGTTTTGCCTCTTTGTAGCCAACAAAATATCCCATAATGCGGCTCTTTAAAACTTCCTCCATCGTTCCCCTGCTGACACCAATTAATCTCCGAGTTCCCACGTCGGTGGTCAGCAGGGACATTCTTGTTTTCACGGCATTTATTGCTTCAGATATTGTAAAGAGCTCATTCATTGTTTTTTGTCTCAGTAACCGAAAAAAACATCAATACTATTCATTATGCAAACATTACGAATATGCAAAAATACCCTAAATTTTTTATAAAAATAATTATGGAGGTAACTTGAATTTCTTTTCAAAGTTTGTAAAATTCTATATAAATGGAAATAAATAAATATATGCAACAGTAAATCTAAAATCGTATCAATCAGGTTGAACTCACTTTCATGTTATTCCCACTAGTAAATGAATATTGATTCCATTGTAATTCCTAGGAATTGCTACAAGATGAATTGCTATACTGCTTACTCGTTAAGTTTTCTCAGTCTCGAGTAATGCATGATTTAGAAGAGAATGAATAGTTTATGAATTGCGGCCTCAATTGAATTCAATCGCTACAAATGGAAGAATAAATAGATATTGATACGATTCATACGCATATTTACTTTTTCATTGGAACTTCACATTTCGAAAATGAAAAATTTCGATAATTGTAAACACCTGTGTCATTAGAAAAGAACTATTACTAACGACGAACGATCAATAATTACAATTCGATAATAAGAAGAATCGATTAAACATATTTGAACTTGAGAATAATTATAAGGTTAGTCATTGAATCAATTCAAACGTGACTCTAAGACGTTAGTCAAAGTGTTAATTGTTTACAAAAGAAATAGTATTTTTTCTCTTCGACAGAAACAACTGATTTATCTGATGAAGAAAAAAAGGGAAAACACGAAACGAAAACGAGAAAAACTTAATTGAAAAAATAAAAATAAATAAATATGAATATTCTTATATTTTATTTTTCTAATTTCTCAACAAATGACAAGACAAGTTTGTAAAATTTATCCATTGACTTCAAAATTAAATATTGCTTTTATATCTCTCTTTAATAACATAAATCTTGTATGTATAAATTTATACATAGAAATCTAAATATCTTTGATACAATTTCTAAAAATTATCATTAAATACAAAAAAAAAATATAGAGATAATACGTTAGTTTCGAGTTTCATAGAGATAATACGTTAGTTTCGAGTTTCAGATTGATGTTTCAACTTTCTGAATGCGTCAAAAGACCCGTTCTTATTATCTTTGAAGTTTTAAATTGCTGAATAAAGACAATTGTTTCCAAACAGCGAATTACTTTTCTAACTATTAATTGATACATATATCGATTACATGTACACATTAAAACACACACACTCATACACATATACACATACATAAATATATACCCGATATAGATATACAACCGAATATATATATATATATATATATATATATATATATATATAAGAGAAAGTCAGTTTAGATGAGGCAAACGTGCATAAGTGACGCTCATATCCTCGAACGCAGTCAGTCTACCAGGATATAGTCTATGGTAATTCAGCGCCGGAGTGGTTATATCTTCAGTGTAAAGAAATATATGATCATTAAACCTGATTTTACGGCGAATCGACCGAGAGAAAAATACCATCTCACAAGTAAAAACTGAGATAAAAAGATAGCGTCAAGTCCCCACTGAAGAAGATGAACATCTTGCAAAATAACTGGGAAAACCTAGCTTTTGATCGTTCATCTTCTAAGAAAGCATCACACACTGCTGAGAGAGATTTTGAACCGAATTGGATTACGCATAAAAAAAATCAAACAAGATTATTCATAAGGGTCTTGATGTTAATTTCTCTGAATACGTTGCTATAAAATTTGATCTATGGTGTGTCTCTAAGTAGGCTAAGAATAAAAAATAATCGATGATGCCATTGCACATTATGCGGCATTTATGTATTAGGTTGGTGCAAAAATAATGACGTAATAATGTCGTTTTTTGACGTTAAAAATACGTCAAAAAACAACATTATTACGTCATTATTTTTGCACCAACCTAATAACAACTACTAATAAAAGACTGCCAAAGAGCCACATGTGCGCAAGGCAATGTAAGTCCCTAGCAGGACTCAAAAACGATAAGCGTGTTGCCCATATCTGAGACGATAGTATTGCTCGATATCCAGTCGCAATCATCGTAAAAATTACAGTGAGAAATACACATGCAGTCAGCAACTCGTAGTTCAATCCGAGCGGAGTAGGGAAACAGAAAACCTATATGTTGTATCTTTTACTTAAAGAGATGAAATGCCATTACGGAATAAGTGAAAGCATATAAAGTCTAAGAATGGACCATAAAATGGGCAGAAACTTGCTGCAATTAAGGAATAGATGAAAAGAAGATGACATCAAATGATCACTTCATCATTCGTTCAAAAATTAATCAATACATTGTCCGTAAGATCGATATAAACACTAAAATATCAAATTAGAAACTATAGAATACAACTAGCAATCTAAGATATAAGAATATATTAAGTTCTATTTAACTTTTTAGCTTTCATTTTGCCTGCTTTTAATTAGCTTAGATCATTTTAGCATCAAATTTATTGTTAGAACTCGAATTGTATTTCGTGTGTCGGTCTCTTTGATCAACATAAAAGGTTTTCGCACACAGCAATACTTGTTCACGTTTTTATACTCCAAGATTAATAATGAAGAAGTCAGTTCTTTTCAGATGATTCACATTTATTGAGTATATTTAAAAAAAAGTTTTGCCTCTTCATATGATTGAGTGAGTTTATTTTCACATTAGCACTTCATTAATTGCAACCTGACTTTTGTTAGTAATAAAGAAAATAGCAGATATTTTGTATGCAATTTCCTTCATGTAAAAGGTCAAAGCAATCTTTATGTTTTGTGATACTGAGACATTTCCTAGTCTCTTGTTCACAAAAAAAAAAGAAAATATGTCAATAGATTAATTAAAGAAAATACTAGAATGATTACGGTAGAAAAATAGCGAGAATAATATTCTCTAGTAAATTTCATTCGTTACAAGATTCGAGAGTTTCTTGAGTTCAATGGTTACAGTTGAAATAGTAATAATGAATGAGGCGTGAGATGAAAGAAAGGAGGTAGAGAGTGGTAATTATGAGAATAAGGGCGATGAATAGCAGTTAACGCTTGGCTTTAAAATGTTCACAGAAGCATGTTCCGTAAAGTGGTAATTCTTTGGAAACAAATACTATTTCAGTAGAACGTTCTTCTTACAAAGGGAATACAGCGGAAATGCGGTTGATTCAATTACGTTGCAAGTAGCATGAGGTATCCTAGCGTTCAATGGCTGAACTAGGAGAATAAAAGAATGAGGCTTTTCTGAACATTAGCCATGGAAAAAAAACGATAGCATAATGATAAAATTGCAACATTGTGTTTTTGTGAAAGATTGTAGATGAGAAAATAAGCCACCCGTTAAAAAACTACGCAAAGGATTTTGAACTCTATCAAGTCTCTCGGGGCTGAGAAGTTTCAGCTCAGGTATGGCACCAATACTCCATCACTGGGGCTTCATCTGACTCATTTGTAAAGATAAAACAATTCAGAAGGAGTCAGAAAATTCCTGGAGCGATATGTTAAGCCAAACATTAGCATTGTTTTTGAAAATGAAATATACATTTATTCAAAACATTAATATTACTACTATAGTTTAAAGATTTCTAGAAATGACATATATATATATCAAAATCTTTCTCTGTGTCTCGCTCACTCATATATATATATATTGTTGTGGTAGGATCCACCTAATTTGCATAGTGGAGTACCGACCATATAAATATGGTTGGTACCGGGAAGGAATGAAGAGATCCAACAAGAGATCGACTGTCGAACTCTATGCTTTAGCATACAGGAACCCGGAGGAAGCTTTGCCGAAGGGCAAGGATTCGTCCGGGGAGGTAGACAGGCCTTGAACCCGTCTAGGCGGGTTCAAAAAGGCTATATTTTTGGCCGAGCCTACGGGCTCGGAGATACCCACATTAAACCGGCCTTGTGCCACATTTTATCCTCGTGGGTGGATAGATAAATACAGAGATCCAACAAGAGACTCTGCCCGACTGCGACTCAGTCAACACATTCTCCAGGAACGGTCTTCCCAGGAATATACAAAAGACTATATGTAAATATTGTGTACACTTTCTTGTTTCAATACATTTTGTTCTAAGTACATTTTGTGGTGTTGCATTATTATTATTCCATGCATTAGTCAAGTTTCAACATATATATATATATATATATATATATATATATATATATATATATATATATATATACATATTCCGCTTACACTCTAATCTTATTTTTGTTTTATATATTATCGTATATATTTATACATACTTTTATCGTGTACGTTTTAAAAGAGTTTATATTGACGTATGTGTGTGTGTGATAAAATATCAACCGATGCAATATTTAGGGGTAAAATTTCTCAATATCGTGGTTGGAGCGTGTTTATGTATTAGAGTGGACACTGGGATTAACACCGATTGGTGAGGGTCTGTTTCATACGTGAGCGCAATCTTCAAACTTGAAGATGAAGAATAAAGTCTCTCTCTATCTCTACACAACTTTATATCTACGCATATATAAGTATAATGCATCAAGAAATCCGATTGTTGGTATATAATTTTTATCTGAATATATATCTTAAATTATCACTCCCTGTTTGATCTGTGTGATTAATATTTACAAACAATATAGATACGCTGACAAGTAAAGAGATTGTGATGAAAATAAATATTTTTTGCTTAAATGAAATAGTTTTACATCATTCGCCTCAAACATATTGATGTATCTAGGCGGCAACAACAGTGTAGCTATGGTTACCATGTAACTATCAAACCATTCAATTCTGTAATGAGTTCGATCCTATAAAGGCGATTCAATATTTTACCCAGCTGAACCTAGTCTCATTATTGATATGCATTCTTACATGCCAAAGTTCTTGGCTATTTATATATTCATAAATCACAACAATACTAGTTTTTCAATGTCTCTTTCAGGAAAGACACTCCATGCTTCTTGAACGGAGTAGAACTATCCTCTCTATTTCAGATGTTAGGAGAAAAGTTCACTCCTTTTCTCACACGAAATGCTCTGTTCTAAAAGAAATAGCAACGTGAATGCTCTGAACATTACAATCTTCCAGTCTTGGATCAGTCGTTTTCAATATTTCACATCATCCTAACCATCATCTTCTACAACTTGCTTTCATTTTATATTACACGTCCCCTTCATCTTAAACATTTTAACAGTAATTTGAGTAATTATTTTGTTTTGTACTCCGTAAAAATTTCTGTCTATATTTCAGGGATGTGCTATTATAATTATTTTCACATAATTTGCATTGTTAGGTCCTCTCATTCTGATGGCTTGACTCAGGAGAAATGCATTAAATACTTTTTCTCCTATGTTATATTTGAAGTTATTTTTCTCTAGGCAAAGCAGGACACTCCTGCTAGTATATGCACTAATGACGCAAGTTATATTTAATTCAATCGAGAAATTAGTAATGATAATATTAACCGTTTCCTTATAAAGAAACATTCGGCATTCATTGACCGAGACCAGTCACTGCTACTTGAGTTACGCTTTTCTTCACTCCCTGGACATCGGAATGATCTCCTTATCTCTATGGTCATGGTAGTATTAGCTGTTCCCTAATAAGGAAACATTCGGCATTCATTGACCGAGACCAGCCACTTCTACTTTCAGACATTCGGTTGGAAATTATAAATCTGTTCTCTTAAAATATTTTCAGGAAAATAGTTTGCTCAAGTCCACTAACTAGTATCGTTCTATTCCAGGTTTGGTGCGGTTTCCATTCGTAAACTTTCGTTTTGATTATGACATTATTTTCTCTTCGAGTTACACGCAGTAGTTGTTGCTGTTGTTGAAATCGTCAAGTGATGTAATGTCCATTATTTGGTAGCAGTTCTTTCTTTATTATTTGGTAGCAGTATTTTATTATAACAGTTTCGAAACAGAATAGTCCTCGCTAAGACCTATATGCTTCATTCGGTCGAAGCTATTTCTATTCATAGAACCGAGATAGATGGTGCATAAAACTGGCAGTTTAATAATTTTCCGAAAGAATTTGAAGCCGTTTATAGTGTCCATATACAACTCGATAAGACGAGGCTATTTAAGAAAATGACTAAAAATCGCAGGTTAATGTTTTGGTTTTCTCATAACTGGCGTGGTTAGGCAAAGCTACCTCAAACCGAGCTTATTTTATGTGCACTTTATTTATCTCCAAGACAAAGTTGTATTTGAAATGTTTAGTATATACAAATTTTATATTCAGGACTTTTATAATCGATTCAGGATTTGTGCCATCAGTGTTTTAAAAGAGACAGCTTACGCCAACATTTTCTTTGATACCTGTAAAAAACATCAATTGATAACAAGTCGTTTATTTGGAAATCATACAGCAATTTTGAAACTGTCGTTTTTAAATTGGAAATATACAATCAATGTTTGTATTATTTTTTCAAGTAATTACGTAGTGAAGCTTATTGGCTAAATACTTAGAAAAGATTCACCGAAAAATTTCCTTAACTATATGAAAGTTTTTGATAAAAGAAAAAAACTTTTAAATATTTTCTATCGCTGTTTGTCTCTTTTCCTTTAGCAGGTTACACAAAAATGAAATGCATTTTTTCTTGTTTTCAGTTGTATTTGTATGTTTTATTATTAAGTGCACAAACTTCAATCGTTGGAGCGAGAATGTTTTTAAATATTCTCGACAAATAAGCAAACAAATTAAAAGCCGGTTACCAAATTGGATCTGGCATGGAAGTAAGACGATATTTTATAAAACACTTTGCCACCTACATGTAAGAGAATGTTTTCTCTTTCGGTTTAGAGCAGCGGGCACTAAATTCAGTTTTCCTTGTTTATTAAAATAAATGTAAACTGTTATCAAGTAATATGCCTTTGCTACGGGATGGAACAGTGCAATGAAACGAAATATGTGTAGCGTTTCATTTCGATAAACTGAAACACGGAGATGATACATGTTATTAAATTTGGGGGTTACCGCTTTCCTTTATAATTCCATTAGTAAGACACACAAAAATAAATACAGACATAAACACACGTTCTTTGTAGCCTAACGGTAAGGCACGTCAGCGTAAATGACGGTTCCGTATAGGATGCAGGTTCGAATCCTGTCAAAGAACGAATATTTTCTATGAAAATTTCTCGGACATTCAGGCCGGTAAATGTTATTTAATACTGTTTATTATAAAACAGAGCATTTACTTAAATACTTGTATCTATAACGTTAAACATAAAAATGTCTTTAATAAATAAATTGTCGGACTTTGTCCATTTCGTAATATATATATATATGCATACATACATATATACATAAAATGTATATATACATACGTATATATATGTATATATACATAGATATACATATATACACATTGATATATGTGTGTGTACACACACATACACACACACACACACACACACACATATATATATATATATATGTGTGTGTGTGTATTCATATATGTGTGTGTGTACACACCCATTACACACGTATATATATATATGTATATATATATATATATATGTGTGTGTTTGTGTACACACACATATATGAATTAGAACACACTAATATTTCTTTGCATTGTCAACCGAACAAGATGAATATCTATACCCTGTGAACACTATTGGTTTTCAAGTTAAGGTAATAAGATGTTGGAGAAACCGTGAGTGTCGCATAATAATCACAAGAAAACCCACTAATGAGATTGGAACCAATGTATATAAACATTTCACTTATCCAGCATCACTGATTTAAAAAATTTCAAAGATTGAATTCTTCGACGATTTCATAAAAACATTGCCTAAGACAGTAAAACTCTAACTTATTTCTGAATTGGAGTTTGGGGTATGAATTGCAAATCTTCCACCACGTCGTTTCATTTTCTTTGTGTTTCTTGCACTTTCCCTCTTACACACTTAGATTTGCTTCATGAATCAACTCCTGGAATAAGCAAAATAAATTATTAAATGATTTTCTCGATAAAAAATCAACGAATGATTGAAAGAGCTGATTAATCGATTGATTCATAAAAATATTGAATTTTCTGAAAATTTCCCTCGCTTTCTCTCAACATATCTCTTAAACATTAAAAGTAGTCGAAAAAGAAATTTAAGAATCGCAATTTATCGAATAAAGAAAAGCAATTTCAAAAGATGAAAGCCAAGAAAAGAAATTTGAGATTTTTATGGCCAACTTCACAAGGAAATTAAACTTGATTATTTTTAATAAATATTCAGCACTAAATCAATATATCCTCACATACAAAAGACAATATAAGCGCACGAATTTCATTCCCTGGGGATGTTTGTTCACAAACAAGTAATCTCCATTCATGTCAACAGAATTACAATTAAGCAAATGCTTTGATGCTAATTATAGATCACTAATAAAAACAGTTGCCTATGAACTATGATTCACGCTGGAAAGACATCTTAACGTTGACTTTCTTATTTCTTATTCTTCAAAGAGGTTATGTGACGTAACAGTTACTAGCGCGATATGTGGAAAAAGTGAAGTGAGTTCAAATTTGGCCCAAGTACTTTGCGTTTAAAATTCGCTCTAATGACATTAGGAAAAGTATAGATCCATCTACTTACAATATTAACATGGTTCGGTCTATTGTCCTCATCTTTATGGTCATATTCACGATATTTCGGCCGTTGAATTCTCCAAATTCCAAACCGAACCCTTTATTTTGTCTACTGGGGCGTAAAACGGTCGAAACGTGAATATGACAATAAAGATGATGACAATAGTCCGAACAAAATGTTAGTAGTGTAAATAGTTAAAATACTCTCAGAAATATAAACATATATAAATGCATCTTACTTTCCTTCAGATATTTGTTAAATAATATCATAGATTGGTTTCTTTCCCAGGCAATTATCTATAACAGCCCTTACAGCCATTCGACTTGCGCCCACGACTAGGTCGGACATGTGGAGACCTAAATTACTTTTAAATAACAATTAAAGGGAACATTTTTTTCGCAATAGTCCTTTATATTTTAACTAACACAACAATACCTTATTGGGAAACTTTTTACAACATTAAGAATCATTGACTTATTTCCATAAATGCAAATATATTTAGAGAGAAGAACTGCTAAGCAAATGCGGTACAAATTAGGAACATTTTATATTGTAGAAATAAGGAATCGGTTTGCTTATACTGATTCAAAACCTATAAATATAGCTGTATTATGTAGACAGAAAGCAAGTTAAACATTTTTCAAAATCAGCTATCAAAAAGTTTGAACATATTTTACAAACAAAAAGAGAACAGGATGCATCTCAGGAAAGGAAAATTTTTGATAATTTTTTAAAATATTTATTTTTGTGAAATCTACAGGGATGTTCTCCTGTTTTAAAGATTCGAAATGACTTATTTCACTATGATAATGTGATAGATACTGCAAGAATACACCATTTTAATAATAATTAAAGTCAATGTAATTTAACAGGAAGATAAAATTAGCACTTGGAAAATGAAAAATAAAAAATACGAGATAGGCGTATATCTGAATGAATGACATATTTTACTGTGCCTTCACAACCAAATAACAACCCTTTTTATTTACAAATTTTTATTGAACAAAAATAAGTAATTTAAGATCGCTTCAGATTAACTATGGCTTACGCGTTCGGGAATAGTTAAAACTTAATTTAGAGCCGACGTAGGTAGGAGCAATTCAGTGCCCATCACCAGATCTATCAGCACCATACATTTTCTTTTGAGCTGGACTGAAAAATCGTGTGTACATTTCCAAACCGAAAACAATTCCTGAATTAAAACAAGCAAATTCTGCTAAATTTTCGAAAATTAATGTATAAATGCGTTAAATGGTTTTTAGAAGTGTTGGTGATAGCGTTCAATATTGTAATGAAAATGAAAGGGAGCATTTTAAACATGTTAAATAGCTTGTTAATCGTAAAAAATCATATTGCTTTGATGTGACAATATTTATTAATATTCTTAAACTACAGTAATATAATTTTTTATAAAATTTAATACATAAAGGAAGGCGTTATTTTTGCCGCATTCGGTATATTTACTGCTTTATTGTAACGTCATGAACATATATTTTTATTGAAAAAATATGAATGTTCATATTGTTTTAATGGGAATTGTACAAGAGAATTTTATTGACATTTTGAGAACAAAATTTTGAGGTAATTTAAAATTGCCTAAACTATCATCAACATTTCTGTCAAAGAATTCCGGTAAATTATAAAACAAAAAAATACGAATTGATCTGAAGCGTCCTAATTAGGCAGCAATTTCTCACCATTTTGAGAATCTATTGGGATACTGAAATTAAATAATTTTAACTAAATTATTCTTTTGTAAAAAATTCAGAATGATTCTAAAAACTGTTGTATATTTAGATTCTAAAGTCCTAAGCATTTGGAGGTATTAATTTTAGATTCAGAATCAAGATTTTACCATTTGTATGAATTTGGGATTCTTTTTTATTTTTAGAGGCTAATGCGTTATTCGACGACATAGAAATTTAGGATTCATATTTATTCTTTTTCGATTTTCAACAAATTCTATTAATTTCTTTATATTTGAGTTTGAAAATAAATTATAATTTTTTTTGCGGCGAAATACTTTTTATATTATATAATTTCGATGGAATATTTGAATGGCAACTTCTTCATTATAACTATAAAGGGACGCATTTAAATTAACAACCAAACAAACGAATCCTTAAGGAAATAAGCGTAGCTACATGTGGTACAAGGTCGAATATCTGGAGCATCATGGAAGGATTGAAGTAACAGGATAAGCTTGCTAAACATTGCTCCATATCGAGTGAAGATGTGGTTAGAAAAATGAATTGTATTAAGATAATGGAACTTTAAAAAGGATTGCGAGTAGTATGAGGTGGGGTGGTAAATGCCACTGAATACACGGATCTCTTGCAAATGGCTTAGTCAATTATCCTGATGATGATTCTTGATAAATGCTGACCTCAAACAAGAGTGTTAACCTTATGCATCTAGAAAAAAAAAACGGTTCTTGTTCGAAAGAAAATTACTTTGCTCGTAATTTGATGCAACATTTGTATCTGGCAAAATAGAAGCGGAGGTGTCATTTTTTTAAAGATATGATTTTTGAATTTGTTCTTTATTGCATTATTTGGCTTTCGCTTGTTATCCTTTACAAGTCAAGTATCTGTAAACATAAATATAATTTTTATGGATGCCTACCAAGGTATTATAGAGAATTCTGTTCTCTTGCCATTAGAATAATGTGAAGGAGATTCGGTTAAAAAAAATACAGATAAAAGCGATTAATGCAAACATTGTATTGATGATGCAATTCTCTCATCCTCCGACGAAAAAAAGTTCAGCTAAAAAATATGCAATTGTTCGAAGTATGTATCTCTTAAAAGCAATTGTAAAACGGAAAAGTTCTCAATGAAGAAAAAACAAACACTTCACTACGCAGGTTTAAGACATGCTTTATCCTATGTAGTTTTTTCTTAGTTTCATTTGAAATAGAAATCCGAAAGCAACAGGAAATGCTGACTGCGTTATCTTTCCATTTTTATTTCATTTTTTACGTCACTATTGTTTTTTTTTACATTTTCTTTTACTATATTCCTCTTTATATCCTTTTCCCTAATCGTTTTTCTTTTTCTATTTTTCCCACCAGAGAAAATAACGTTGAAGCGACACAGATTTGATGGGTGAAATTAATGTATTGTGTGATCTGCACAGAGCAAAATGGCCGGCCAATAATATTCACTCGGAAAAATTGTTCAGATATGATTATTTCCCATTCAGTTCCAACACTGCTTCAACTCATTCTTGCCTGTCTATTTTTTTTCTATTTGAAGTTTTCAACTTTTCTCTTCCTGATCTACAGGTTAAGTTAAGCACGATTTTTTTTGTGAAGCCGGTCGTTTGCTTTTTGTATCTTTTAACCAATTGATGTTATCGCTTATTATTCTTTTCTTCATTCCACGAACATATTTGGTTCTCATTACTTTGTTTCAACTTTCCTATATATGGTTCTCTTTAGTCAGTATTGTGTGTAAGATATTCTTTCTCTTTTATTCGTCTACATTTTATTTTCAAAGTTTGTCAACCTCTTAATGTTTTCATTTTCTTTTAATCATTAACAATTGATTTTATTCACTTTTCATTGTTTATCCACATTGCTCGTTTCTCATCTCGTAGTTTTCTTTGTTCTTCTGTTCTTCAATCTTTTCCACTCATTGTCCCTTTATTATTCGTTATATCGTTCTTGCTTTTTTTCTATCATTTTATTCTTTAAACTTTTTACTCACATATTTTTCTTTGAACATTTTCATTCTTTTCCTTATTTCTCGTCTTCTTTTCATTTATCATGATAATTTTTGTCATATTATTGAACTTTAATTTCTCAAAGCTAGTCATTGTCATTGCAGGACATTGGACAGATTTTCCATTGGTTTTATTTCCTTCTCTCAGATTAGTTGACTGTTTAGGATCTTCGGTGTTTGCCCTCAGTAGAATTTGGGATAGAAGTAATAAACTTTGTCCATCTCGCAAAATCTTCGAATTATATCAACGGGCCAATCAGAATTTTTATTTATTTTAAATCCAACCTTGTAAAATGTCATTTTCAGATGTAAATAATGTTTTTAATCATAGTCTTAGCCATTTAGTTTTTACCGTTTTCAGTTAAATGTGTTTTATTAAAACCTTCCTTGAGAAAACCAGGGTTAGATTTGATAGTCAGCAACTCAGTGCTTAAAACTTTAAAAAATATTTTCGCTCAGAATTTCGTTTCGGGAAGTTTTGAAAACATATAATATAATAGACATAAATTTATAACTCATATATAACAAATAAGTGATAAGTAAACTAATTAACAATCATTCAATTTAATACAGAAAACGAGAAATTACTGCACATCCATTTATCAAAATGCCCCATAAACTGGAAATACGCCAACTCTTATTTCGACATGGCGAAATTGCTGGTTGGTCAGTAGATAGAATTCGTCAGTTGCAAATCATAATGGAACTGGAAAATTCACTTTCCCAAGTGAACCAATTGATCACACATTTCATTTTAAAATAAAAGAAAGCATTGCATCTCATTCACGTAAATATTGGTTATCAGAAAATATCGTTGTTTTATTGAATGAGATATTGATAGTAATCACATTTGTAAGAGAGCAGATGTAAGAAATATTCACTAGAAATACGTTATTTAAGTGTGTTTAATAGAACAGTATAGGTATTGAAGTGTATTTAATAGAAATGAGAGGAGCACATTTTACACGTTCAACAGGGACAATGAATTTAAAATTAAGATGGTGCTCAGATTCTGGAAATCAACTCTTCACAACATTCTGAATTAGCTGAATATAAAAACAGTAGTAAATTATCAAAAAGGAGTTCGTTCATCCAATTATTCGTATCTCGTGAAGCTCATAACTGAATATGCTGAATTGTGATTGTCATAAGTTTCAGAGATATTAATAATATTGGCGTAAATAGAGAAGACTCATTTTCAAAAAGTCAAACCTATTTTGCAGTAGGAACATTTCAAGATATTCAAGTGATGGATATTTGAACAAAGTCTATTCTTTTCCTGGATAGTGGTAATCCATTTTCGTCTTCCAGATCTGTATCAAACCAATATTTACATACAGTGGCGATTTACATACAGTATGATAAGTTTTTAACCACCCTTAATTACAGCAATTTTGGCTTGTGTAATAACGTATTTTCTCTTCTTTCTTTCAGACAATACCGTGTTAGTATCAAGCTAGTCTCATCTATGAACGATAGTTGACTTATGTTTTGCAATGAAAGTTCAGTGAAGTAAGGAAAGTGGTGAATTTCCACGAGGGCAAATAATAGGATGGCATCAGTGTGGCAAGTCAAATAGATTTTTTCTAGATTAAACATCAAATCAAACAGTTAATAATATTGTCAAGAAATTTAATGAAGAAGGCTATTGTAGTGTGGAACAAGGTTCAAGAATACCAAGCATCGTGTCTGAATGAACAAAAAGCGCGCTGAAGAGGGAAATCATCAGAAACAATCGTCAGAGCGTCGAAGATATCGACAACAGCATAGAAATGCTGCCATATGCAGTGAAAAAGACTCTGAAAGAACTAGGCTATCAAAGAAGAGTTGCAAGAAAGAAATCCTTGATTTCAGTGTTTCAAAGTAACAGGCGTATGAACTAGGCGAGAGAATTCGAGGGCAAAGATTGTGAATTTTGGAAGTCTGTAATTTGGTCAGATGAAAGTATTCTACCAGTATTCGAATTCAAGACAGATTTATGTTTGGAGAAATCAGAATGAGGCTTGGAACACTGAATGTCTGCAGGCAACAGTGGAACATGGAGGGATTGGAGAAATGGTGTCGGGTGCTGTTTGGTTGGGAATGAAATTTGATGCTGATTCTTGTTGACGAGCGGTTGAATGGTCCAAAATACTGTCAAATATTAGAGAAAGGACTACTCCCTCTATTTGCAATCAATCAGATTGACAAGAATGTCTACCTTTTTCAATGGAGTGCCATGTCATGCGATTAAAGTAGCAAAGGCCTGGAAGGAATCGCAAAGAATCAAGTTACTGCCATGTGTAACCCAAAGTCCTGATATGAATCCAAAAGAGCACGTTTGCGAGCAACTTCACGGAAAACTTCGAGAGCGAGCAACCAAATTGACGTCAATGGCAACCCTTAAAGACACATTGCTAAAGGAGTGGCAAAATATGGATCAGACGATTGTTGATAACTTGATCAAATCCGTGAAAATCGAATACAAGCACTGAAACTAGCAAATGGAGGTCCTATTTTATACCTGTTTCAAATACTGTTTATTTATGTTGAGTAGGGATTACGTAATTAAATTTTGAAATTGGATGTAGTTTATTTCTCCTGGCTAAAAAATTTTCTTGGGCTATTGTGTGTCTCATTTTGAAATAAGGTTCCTGATGTAAATTATTTGGAATGATTCTGGTCTATCATCCTTTGCCCAAAAATCTATAATTCAGTTTACGATATTATAATATTACAAATAACATATGCTTGTATTGTGCCAACCAATAAATAAATTCTCATGTTTAAAGCAAATTAATTTATTTTTATTATATCTTTATACAGTGAGATAGTTACAATCTCTCTCTCCTCTCTCTCTCTCTCTCTCTCTCTCTCTCTCTATATATATATATATATATATATATATATATATATATATATATATATATATATATATATATATATATATATATATATATATATATATATAGTACTGTATGACACAAACACAAATGAATCTATATATCATATAATTGTAGAAATCCCCTTTTATAAATTTTCATTGAAGTCAACTGAGACCGCACGACGTAGAAGTTTTTTATTACATTTTTCTTGTGTTCGTATGAGAGATTTCTTTTCTGGATACAGAGTATGTAAAAACTGACAAAATAATCTATGAATCCAAACGCCTTCGACTAATCTACAGGCTTATAAAGTAGACATAGTTTCAATCTCACCAAATTCGCTTTTTTATATTGGACAATAATCTTTAACAACTATGGCTACTATTTTCATAAGGAAGCTACGTTTACATTAGCAAGCGTCTTTCATTTTCCTTTTTTCATTCCACTGTATATACCAGAAACGTGTCATATAATTTTTGTCAACTATTTTCAGGCTTTTGTCCCCTATGATTTTTAATTTTTATAACTCTTATGAGTTTCGAAGGTATTTTTTGCGCCCTTTTCCCTGAACTTGTATTGTAGCCATCTTCTATGCATATGTCTTTGCTTTGAGCCTTTCTATCTCTCCTTTTCGCATTCGCTTTCTGTCCTCGTTTAGAAATATCCCCAGATCCCCAGTTGTTGCCTGATTGCTTGAAACATTTTCTTTGTTGATCATGTTCTTAAATTTTTCACACGTTCTGTCCACACTGTTCACATTCATCGACAAATCTCCTTCCTTACTGCCTCAGGACAACATCTTCCAACATTCATTACCATTAAGCTCGGTAGATATCCAACAGCAGTTCAGATGTACTTTAATGATTTTTAATCTTTTTATTTGCTTACATGTATAATGTTCTCTTTTCCTTCCTCTCATTTACTTTGTGAAAGGGCTGTTCTAGTTTAAGTCTATGTTATCAGCATGAACTCAGCTGCAGCTATTGTTAAGCTTACTATCGCTGATAATAAATACATTTAGAATCATTTCGAACTATGGGTCAAATAAATCTGTCGAGAAAATATATCTTTCATGCATTCATCTTTCTTTTTGCTTCACTCAATTCATTCGTTTTATATTCTCACTCTAGTAATTTTGTTGCTATTTCAGTTTGCATCATGCCATGCATATCAGTCTCTCTTGGTACAGAGGTGGGTTTGCTAGGTATTTCATCAAATGTCAATCTATGGAATTTCCTTATTTCGATTACTCGTTCTGACAGGACTCCGAAGATGATAATTGCATTTTATATTCTAACATACTGTAGAAAGATATGTTTCTTATTCTATCTGTGTAATTCTTTCTCAAATTCCGTACATCAAAATTCTAATTATTAGTTTGATGTGTTGCATATTAAGCAGGTTGTCGATGAATTTTGGCTTCAGATTTTCCTCGTTGCTTTGAAAATTCTATATAGAAATCAATCTACTTCGATCCATCGGTATGTCGGTATATTTGCATATTTCGTCTTCTACCCAATTCATCAATCCTCAAAACACCTAAAGCTATCAACTGTCCATAACAATCTTGTCTGGTCCGGCTGATTTTGCCATCTTAGACAGTGATGTCCTTACAGTTTTCTTATTCAAGTTTTTTCAGAATTTTTGTACTCTTGCCTTTTCTTTCTTTTTCTTGGAAATTCTTTCCGATGTTTTTATTAAACCATTCAACAAGAATCTTTTTCCATTATAATCGATTCCACTTCATATTTTCTGTACCCATGTTTTTTATATTTCTCTTTCATTCTTCATCCGCAATGTTCTTCAAGATTTCAGTCTCTAAAGATTTCCTATTTTTCTTTTGCCTTTTTTCATCTCTACTGACTTGGCCTTATTTATTCTTTTCGGCGACGTATAAAGTTGTTGCCAGAGATCCCAACACATACAACACTACTAAAATTGACGTCAAGAAAAGAATAATGCGAAATTACGAATTTAAAATCTATATTTAAATGTGAAAATGAAATGAAAGTATTTGGGATGGAAATGTGACAGACAATGCAATTGATGTGCTAATCTGTGAAAATTGATCTTGATGCAGTTGATAAGGTTACTTTGCGTAATTGTTACTCAATAGAATGAAATAAAAGTCTATTTGAATAATTATGATTCAAATTCGTGTTTGATAATAATAGTTAAAATTCACTATTCAATTGATTGGACATTTTTCGATTAGACCCTTGTAGTTTAATGAAGATGTCAAGTGAAAAATGAAATATTTTATCTTGAGACTACTGGGAATGATTTGAGGACATTAGAGACTAAAATTAAATAAATGTATTAGCTTTAATTTTGGCAGGTTCTTTACTATCTACGTGATTACTTTATTGTTTTATTAATTTGTGGAGATAGTACTTTCTGGTCGTTAGGCACACACACGCGCGCACACACACACACATATGTATATCCCCGTAACGAGTATAATCGTGTCCTATTTGCTGCTCGGATGAAGGAGCGTATTGCATCTCGCAAATTTGGCTCCAAAGACGTTTTGGCGTTTCTGCAAAAGCGTATTGAACAATTGCAAACCTTCTATGCCTCCTTTGTTCAACCATTTCGAAGTCCTGACCTCCTCTGCCGACGAGGCTGAATGCTTTTCTCGGAGATTTTCATTCAACTCAACGCCCGACTCGTCCGGTGTACCCATACCCGACTTCCCTCTTAGAACTGAGGCCCTATTGAGTGGGTTACACATCTTTGGTATTGGGCATTACTCCAATTTAGACCCCAACAAGGCCAGTGGTGGGGATGATATACCAGCCATTGTCTTGAAGAAATGCGCGCCTGAACTGGCGCCCGCCCTCTCTAAACTATATAACTACTGCCTCAAGGAAACTTGTTTTCCTGAATGCTGGAAGTCTTTTTCGATTGTTCCTGTTTTCAAGAACTCTGGTGACCACTCTGACCCTTCTAATTACCGTCCTACCCCTCTTCGGCAAAGTCTTCGAAGCCCTAATCAATACGAAGTGGTTAACCACCTTACATCCCATGATCTGCTCTCAGACAAGCAATATGGCTTCCGCTTTGCCCGATCTACAGCTGATGTGCTTACGGCCATCACTGAAACTGTCGTGGCCATAGACATCTCCAAAGCGTTTGATAGGGTTTGGCATGCTGGCCTTCTTCGCAAGCTCCAGGGTTATGACATTTCGGGTCGATTGTTTGACCTAATACAATCATTCCTGTCAAACCGTGAATTGAAGCTCTTTCTCAACGGATTCTCCTCCAGTTCCTATCACACGAATGCAGGTGTTCCTTAAGGCGCCATCCTAGGCCCCACTCTATTCCTTTACATAAATGACCTTCCGGACGCCATAAATTCCCAAGTTGGCATCTACGCGGATGACACCACAATTTATTTCTGCCTTAAAAACAAATCTAGTGTCGCTGACAAAACTAACCTGGCCGTGCGTCACGAAAAGGACCTCCAATCGGTTGTGAACTGGGATAGGAATTGGCCGGTCAAGGCCGTACATGTGGGTTAGAGCCTTTTCTGAGGAGAGGAAGGTATCTTGTGATCGAGAGATCAGAGGAGATAGACGAGACAAGGTTAATCTCACAGAGAGCCAGTATATCCGGGCAGTTTTCAGTGAGGAAAGATTCCATACTGCAGAAGTTTGTTCTAATGCCACGGATGTTGGAGAACGAACTGTTGAGTGGTTTAGGTGATTTTTGAGAGGCTAGTTTAGGATTACTTTTTCTTTCTTTGTAAGTCATATGGAATTATGGTTGGAAGATGAGAAGGCCCGAAGTAAAAGAAGTAGACAGTTATCGACCGTGACGTGGGCAGAGAGGAGTTGGCAGAGCGTACATCATAATGTGATATCAGGGTTGCCCACCGGAGGTGACAGGAGATGCATTCGCTGGTTCCCAGACTTCATGAATTCAAGCGCCCTACGAGGCTGGCATCCCGCTCTCACCCATTGATTGTCGAAAATACTAAATGTAGCCGTCTCTTCTACTCCAATAGCTTCATGTCTCGCACTTCTCGCCTGTGGAACTCCCTTCCCCATTCCAGTTTCCCTGAGAGCTACAATCTCCAACTATTCAAATGTAATGTCAATCGACATCTCCAGTTGCCTTGATCTATCCACTATCCTTTCCTCTATCACTCCTATCTGATCTTGCTCCAAATCTTCTGTAACCACTTGCGTCCTAATGTCTCCTCGCCTTGCTTGGGGTGAAACACTTAATATATATATATATATATATATATATATATATATATATATATATATATATATATATATATAAGCGTATATATATATATATATATATATATATATATATATATATATATATATATATATATATATATAATTTGACATTGATTATAAGAGCCACCGGCAACAGTCTGTTTCACGCTGAAACACAATTTATAGGCCATGCGCGTGGTGTTTTAGTAAATGCACAGTAATATAAAAGTGAGTAAGAAATGTATATGTATTCTAACCAGACTTATTTAAAATTTACAGCGAGGTAATTCTGAGACAACTGGAGTTCTAACACTTTAAATATGGTTATGATACAGTGTTCATAGCAAGTCACTGAAAGTAAACTGCCAGTCAAATTGTGCAGAATAAGTAGTAAAGAAACTAAAGGAAAGGACTAAATAGTAATTGTAAGAAGACGGAATGTGGCATTATTAGCAAAAGGAAGAGATGTAGCTGAAAACTACGCTTTGGACATCAAGCAAATACAACATTTTAGATGTCAAATAAGGGGAAAATACAACAGCAAAATTCAAAGGTGCATCCCAAAAGCTAAAGAGAGAGCGAAGAATCAAAATAATTTCGTTAGACACAAAGAAAAGATATTTCGATTCTTATGTAATAGAGCCCCCCTCTACACTTCGACAGTGAATTTTGTACCATTTTCTCACATATAAAGAAGAACATCATGGCAATAGAAATGTGGTTTTACAGAAGGATGCTGAGAATGCAATGGATTGAATATATAAGTAACGAGGAGGTTTTAATGAAAATGAAAACAAAAAGGGTGCTTATACTTAGAATGAGAAAGGGAGATTTGAAATTTCTAGTACACATAATGAAGAAAGAGGCTTGGAGATTCTGAAACTATCAGGGTATATATATATATATATATATATATATATATATATATATATATATATATATATATATATAAGCGACGTGTGTCAGAAGATAACAGCGAGTACCCTACCTAACGAGCTTGTATGAATGGATGCCAGAACAGTGATAGGTAAAGAAACCGAAAAGAAAAACCTTACTAAGAGCTACAAACTATAACCAACTGTGCAGCGCCATTTTCGCAAGTGTCTCATAATAAACATGCGGATTTTTCACTTAAAGTCAGTTGTCAACAAGATGCCGAATAGAAAATCGTCGTCTGTAGATTTACAACAAAGAACTGTGAGAAGATTGAAACTGAGGATTTTTGCATCAACGAGTTATATCGTCTTCCGTACCCAATTCAACTTTACATTTTATCATTGAAAAATATTCCGAGAACAAAAACAAAGCATTTGAAACCCTGAGATTGGGATTAAAGATATTGTTACTGTTTGTCTAAAAATAGAGCATAAATGTGGCACATCGTAACGTCAGCAGAGTGCTTAACAATCGTATTATTTAGTAGTTACCATTCTAAGAAAACACTTTTGCTTAAATGTCATGATCACCTGGCTAGGATGGAATGAGCACGTGCTTACTCGAGAAGAGTGATTGATTCGTTTTTATGGCTTATCAACCCTTTGCAGGAAATAATTTTAGATTATAATAATTTTTTTTGAGATGATAATGGCTTTGGTGACAAAAGTCATACTAATTAACTTATAGCTGGAGGGAGAACAGGTAGAGTCATACCTTTTCCAATGTCATTTACTAGTAAGTAAATATAACGAATTAACAATTCTAAGACATTATCAATAAAAGAACACGCACATTCAAACTAACAGAATTAAAATTTTTTTAATTTTAATAATTATATAGAGGGTTTTGGCTCTGGTTTTTGAAAAATGGGAACTCTTATGTAGCGAAGGAATCATATATTTTAAAAATAATTATAATATATATAACTCTGCGTCTGTTTGAGTGTCCGTGACGCGTGTATGTAAGACGTTGATGAAATCAGATATACATATTAGTATGTAAGTACGTATGTCATGGAAGCTAAAACAAAGATATAGGCAAAGTTTTCGTTTAAGACGACAACTTTGGAAAACTCAAGAAATCTTACCTTTCATGCTTGGACAAATGTTTACGTAGAATTGGCCGATTTTGTTGAAACTACAAAAAGACTCCCGATAGCGGTATAAGTTACGCCTTACCAGACTTATAGATTCTTTTGCAAATGTCACCAATGTTGACCACATGAACGACACAGAAGTTTTTGAAATGTGTGTCAGGTTGAACAGATTTCTTTTAGTATGTGTACTCTCGCAAAGACACACGATGCTGAAGGCAACTGTCAATTGCCATAGAGTTCCTTTAAATCTTCACTGACATTGGATCACATCAGTTGCCGATGAATAGAACCATTCTGTAAAAGAAAAATAAACATGAAATGGGAAAATTTGCAAAAGAAAAAAAAATTCTATTTTTAATTTTCTTAACTAATGACGTAAGTTCTGTACATTAATATATCGGTAAGTCACAGGATTTTATTTACCAATTCATGTTTTCCGGTAAATATGTCGCAATAATTTGTAGTTTCAATGGAATCTCTCGACCAGTAAACTTCTTTCAATAAATTGCAAAAGAATATTAATTCCACTGTATCAAATTTCTTTCCATTTCTTTGCCCTTTTGTGTACTTATGTCAGTAATTGTACATAAAACAAAATCAAAACATATTCAGTGTAAACATATATACACATATATGAATATCGTTATAGCCAAATATCGCAGCACAAAGTTTAAAAAGAAAAGCTAAAAAAACAAAAGACGCCCAGATTTACCACTCAAGAGTGGAAAGATTCAGTGCAGGATTAAATAGACGATTTCAAAAAAATAACCAACAATGACAAACGAAAAACGTCAATATACAAATCAACAAGATTTAATTACAAGTAGACAATACATTTACATATGGGAATTGGTAGAAAGTTACAAAAAATTGTCTGTGCGTAGAAAGATGTGGGCTGTACTTCTGTGTGTGGAAAGATGCATGCGTTAGATTCAGTTTTTCTTCCGAAATAATTTTTTTTTCTTTCCTTCCTTATCAATCTCTTTCTCTTATTCTTCGCTTTGTCCCTTTTAATTTCAAACCAATTCGTTCGCTCAAATAGTGGTGTCCTTTGATCTATCCTTCTTGCATTAACATTGCGTTCATTATTGAGTATCGGCACTGCAGAAATCGTATATTTGCTTATGAAGATTCGATAATGTGAAAGTTATAGGTTTAGTTGTGCAGAATTCGTGTTTCGTATCCTTCGTCCAGTTAAGTTTATCGGATATGCGTTTATTAGGTGTTGGTCACCTATGTCCATAATGTAATCAGCATAATTTAAGGTAAACTGAAGTTCGTCTCGTCGTGTGATCTCTCTTGCTTGACTATAACAAGTGAAAGAGAAATTGTCCTCGCAAGACTTGTCTCCGTTTAATTCTGTGTTGGAGTTTCATATGAGTTGGAGTCGTCATTCCTTCTCTTTAATTCGGAAAGTCAATTCACATGAGAATTTAATAAACATTCGTTTACTTCGAGATTCATCACCAAACTGAGTTTTGTCGATCTTTCCAGATCGATCGTTCGTATCTGGCCACATAATTTGTCACGTGTATGAGAATCTATTTTTAACTTTGGCTTCCATCTGTTGTCATGATCGTCAGTCTGACATAATTTTTGTGCGTACAGAGACTTCTATTACATGCCAAAAAAGAAAGTGGGAGAGATAAAAAAGAGAGACGTGCCGCTAAGTGTAAGATTTTCTATGTGTATCGGTGGTCAGTATATATGAAAGTCGGTCATAAAGGAAAAAAGAAAGAGTTTCGGGATTCCAAATTTAGTCCTTAGAATAATCTTCTATAATCTCACTGACAGTATTCTATCTTTGAATAATGGTATTTATCCTCGTCCCAAAGAATCTTTTTCTTAGGCATGTATGATTTGTCTTTACCTGAAAATAATCGGCGGATCCCTGTCGTGTACCCTTCATATGCTCAAGTAAATTAGACCGACGATACGTGGTCAGAAGTGAAGTTTGAACAATACAATCTAAGGGACTCTGCGCTCTGATTGCATCTCTGATTTTAAAACTGATTTTAAGCCTTTCATTTTCATACCAAAGCACAGTTCTCATCTTCAGATGTGACCAGGACGCTCTGAAGTCGGAGTAATAGTTGATAGTGTCAATGTTAGTCATAATCTTAAACGATATTTCAATATTTTCCCAAAAGATGACATGAAGATATTTCATTAAATACTTTTGTTCTAGAGGATTTGCAATGGCGCCACACGATTGATATTTTGATCTGTGGGGCGTCATTGATTTCATTTCCTGCAACGCTTCTGTTTCAGTAGTTGCTCTCCGGAAAGTACTGAGCGCTTATCTTTAATTGTGTTTGTCATAATTCTGGGAAAACATTTTTAAAATGTCATTTGAGTAGCCAGGAGACCATTAAAATTGCACATATGAAGCATTCACAGAATCTGGTAAACTTCATTTGTCAGTCATAATGAGAGCTTCAGAATTTTAACAAACTTTTATTCATTCACTGCAACATCAGACATTGCTGTATCTATCACTAAGATTGCTTTATCCTTTCTATATTAACACTAAGGATCTATTTCCATCAAGTACAGCTGTTTCATGAACAATGACTAACCTCCAGTGAATTTTCGCAACAATTAGTTAACTTCCAGTCAATGCTTCCAGCAATTTCTCCTAATTTCCTCTCGGCGTGTGTTCAAAGAAGCATCCATTTTGAAAGATGACTATGTGTACATTTGCAGACTTTCTGTGCTACGCTAATATATATATATATATATATATATATATATATATATATATATATATATATAAAAGTGAACATAGAAGTCAACACTTAAAGTCTGTTTCATGCTATATGCAATCGTCAGGCCACGTGTGCTGTTATTTTTCTCGGCTATTTATATATATACGGGTTAGTGGTACATTGTGGGTATTCTGTTATGGCGGTTATTTCACCGGAAGTCGTTTGTTTATCTATTTAGGTCAAATTATATTGCTTGTTTTTATTTTTGTTTCTTATTTTATTTATTTATTTATTAACGTAGTAAAAATTTGTTTATATCACTTATTTAACAGTTTTGTTTTGGTTTAGGAATTTAATTAAAGCTATTTGTTCAGTTTTGGGGTTGATTGTTGTAGTTCATTCTAAGTATTATTTTGGCGGGAACAGTTTTTAATTGATTATCTTTATTTGGGATTGGTTTGTTTATTTATTTACTTGGATGAATTTAGGTTAATTTATTTTACTTGTATATTTTCTCTTTTCGGTTTTCGATTTTTAAGTAACATAGTATTTTTTATGTTTTATTTCTATTTTTTTTTGTTATTTTGTTATTTTTGCTTATTAGTATATTTATTTGTTTTTATTTTATTTTTTCCGTTTTTAATTTTTTAGGTTACGTAGTAAAAATTTATTTTCATGTCTGCATTTTGAGATGAGTTCGGATCTTTTGTTTAATAATTTATTTTGGTCGGGAAAAGTAATGATAGCTATTTTTTCCTCCGAGCAAAGTTTGCAAGTTTTTGATTGGTTATTGTAGGCTGATGATTTTTTCCTTATCTTCCAAGATATTTTTGGTGTGATGTTCGTTTTGTTTTTAAATTCCCAGATATACTTAGAAAGCATTGTACTGTTTGCATATGTACTATTTGTGAAATATGTTTTGTGTGTATAATTTCTTTGTTTCCAGGGTCCTGCTACAGCTGCACCGAGAGCATGGCACAAATAATAAAAAAAGCACAATAGAAAAATTATCAACAAACCACACGAACAAATTAAACCCACGTGCAACTGCAGAATAAAGAACGAATGCCCCTTAAACGGAAATTGTTTACAAAACAACGTAATATACCAAGCCACGATAAAAACACAAGATAATGAAGAAAAAGTATACATAGGAGTAACTGAAGGACCCTGGAAACAAAGAAATTATACACACAAAACATCTTTCACAAATAGTAAATATGCAAACAGTACAATGCTTTCTAAGTATATCTGGGAAATTAAAAAGAAAACGAACATCACACCAAAAATATCTTGGAAGATAAGGAAAAAATCATCAGCCTACAATAACCAACCAAAACTTGAAAACTTTGCTCGGAGGAAAAAATAGCTATCATTACTTTTCCCGACCAAAATAAATTATTAAACAAAAGATCCGAACTCATCTCAAAATGCAGACATGAAAATAAATTTTTACTACGTAACCTAAAAAATTAAAAACGGAAAAAATAAAATAAAAACAAATAAATATACTAATAAGCAAAAATAACAAAATAGCAAAAAAAAATAGAAATAAAACATAAAAAAAATACTATGTTACTTAAAAATCGAAAACCGAAAAGAGAAAATATACAAGTAAAATAAATTAACCTAAATTCATCCAAGTAAATAAATAAACAAACCAATCCCAAATAAAGATAATCAATTAAAAACTGTTCCCGCCAAAATAATACTTAGAATGAACTACAACAATCAACCCCAAAACTGAACAAATAGCTTTAATTAAATTCCCAAACCAAAACAAAACTGTTAAATAAGTGATATAAACAAATTTTTACTACGTTAATAAATAAATAAATAAAATAAGAAACAAAAATAAAAACAAGCAATATAATTTGACCTAAATAGATAAACAAACGACTTCCGGTGAAATAACCGCCATAATAGAATACCCACAATGCACCACTAACCCGTATATATATAAATAGCCGAGAAAAATAACAGCACACGTGGCCTGACGATTGCATATAGCATGAAACAGACTGTCGCCTCTAAGTGTTGACTTCTATGTTCACTTTTATATTTACACACGCTCTATCTCTGATATTGAGCACTTTATTCCATAAATATAGCACACCTTAAGACTATATTTCTTTATATATATATATATATATATATATATATATATGCGCCGGGACATGGAAATACCCAGGTTGGTGTCTGGGGGCGCGTTTAAACCACTAGGAGCGATGCACCCTTAGCCTTAGTTAAGACATGCATCTAGGAGAAGGAAAACTCTGATAAAAAACCTGAGGACTGTTGATCACCTATTCTGTGGCAAATTTTTGCACCGAATTTGTGTTATCAACTGCTCCAAAAAGTGTGGATGGTTGTACACGGGCTTTCACCACTTAAAATAAACCTTTTGTGTGGGTATTCTGACAACATTAAATCTTACTTTTACGTAGTCCTACATGCAAGCAGACCACTGGCGATTGGTTGAAGGCGACGGGGACAGGTGAAGGATATCACTGGGAGTCCTTAGCTGGATATCTACACGGTGGCGGTCGATGGGTGATGGCCGTTCTGCACAAACATGTGAGCAATTGTGCAGTTCATGTCCTCCTTCGATGACAAAGCAGCCCTTTTCAGGGACAGCACTACTTTCCCCATGCCAGGGAAAGGGCGATAAAAGGAGCCCTAAACATTGCTTGCTCACATATTCACCTTGGCAGCTAACTGCAGCTGTCTGGGTATCCAGTATCGCAGTCAAAACAATCGAAAATCAATGAAGAAATTTCTTTTTAGGTCTTGGAATGTTCGCACCCTCCAGGACAATGACGATGCGCCTGAACGCAAAACAATTCTAGTGTCTCTTGAACTTTCAAGGTACAACATTGGTATTTCAGCACTTGGTGAAACTCGTCTCTCTGGAATCGCTCAGTTCAAGGAAGAGAAGGGTGGTTACGTTTTCTTCACAAGTGGTAAAGGTCCAGATGAGCCACGTCTCTCTGCAGACTTAGGCTTTGCTGTGAAATCAGAACTTGCGCGTTCATTGCAGTCCCTGCCCAAAGGTCTCTCAGATCGTATCATGACTCTAACCCTTGAGTTAGAGCTTGAGACGCGCGTAACACTTGTAAGTTGCTATGCACCAACAATGAGTAGACCCGATCAAGAGAAAGACGACTTTTATTAGCAGTTACGGGAAGTGATCGGTGGCATTCGCCACAAGGATAAGCTCATTCTGATGGGGGATTTTAATGCGAGGGTTGGTGCTGATTCTCAAACGTGGGGAGGGGTTTTGGGACGTCATGGAGTTGGGAAAATGAATGATAATGGTCTCCGTCTTTTTTCCTTATGCAGGGAGTTTAATCTCACTATCACCAACACAGTATTTCAACAGAAGAAATGCCACAAAACTACTTGGATGCACCCTCGTTCAAATAACTGGCATATGATTGATTATGTTATCACAAAGAAACGCGATGTTCGCGAGTTCATGATAATGCGCTCATTTCATACCAGTTGTTACCTATCTGACCGTGCCCTGCTGCTCAGCAAAACTTCTCTTTGTCTTCATCGCCGGCGAATTCACAAATCAACTGTCCCTAGACGTATTAACGTTAAGCCATTGAAGAATCCTGAAGTACGAATAGCATTATCCGACAAGCTGGATGAAAACCTAGATAACGTGGAAGTGAATGATGACATTGAAAAATTCTGGAAAGCCCTACGCGATGCCACACACGCCACTGCCATGGAAGTGTTAGGCTTGCCAATACGTAAGCATCAAGATTGGTTCGTCGATCAGAATGTTGAAGCGCAAGATCAAATCCAGAAAATGCGCCGGGCCCACAAGTCATGGATTGATGACAAAAATTCTGCAATGAAAAAGAAGGCTTACAAGACCTGTAAAGCACAAGTGCAAAAAGTAATGCAACAGATGACAGAGAAATGGTGGGCTGATCATGCAGAATCTATTCAAGCAGCATTCAATAGGAAAGACTCAAAGGCCTTTTATGAGGGAATCAACAAAGTTTTTGGTCCTCAACAATCTGGAGCTTCACCATTTCCGCGGAAGATGGAACCTTATTGACTGATAGAAGTGATATTTTAAACCGCTGGAAAGAACATTTTGAGACAGTATTAAACACTTCCTCTGTTACAGATGACAATGTTATTGGGTCAATTCATCAGTTTCCTGAAAAAACAGAATTGCCTGAGCTAAATCTTTGACGCCATAAAACAGATAGCCATGGGTAAGGCACCTGGCAACGATGCTATACCACCGGAAGTGTTTAAGAATGGTGGCCAAAAGTTGGCTAAAAAGTTGCATGCTCTTTTTGTCTCTATTTGGATAACTGGGAAGGTTCCCCAAGACTTCAAGGATGCCTCCATCCTTCACCTTTACGAAAACAAAGGTCTTCGAAATGTTTGTGATAATCATCGCGGCATATCTCTTCTTTCAATTGCTGGTAAAATTCTAGCCAGACTTATACTCAACAGATTACTTAAGCATGTTGTTGATGAAATCTATCCTGAATCGCAGTGTGGTTTTCGCGCTCTTCGGGGAACGATTGATATGATATTTTCTTTGCGTCAAGTATGTGAGAAAGCTCGCGAGAAAAACCAGGAGTTGTACATGGTGTTTATTGACCTTACCAAGGAATTTGGTACTGTGAACCGTACAGTTTTTTGCAAGATATTGAAGTAAATTGGCATCCCAGACAACATGATAAAAGTTATAATATCTTTTCATGAGGGTATGAAAGCATCAGTCGTGTCGAATGGGGACTCTTCGGAACAGTTCAATGTAACCAATGGCACCAAACAAGGATGTGTTATGGCTCCGGTTCTGTTTGCTCTGTTCTTCTCTGTTATGTTGAAACATGCATTTTCAGATGTTGTTACTGGAGTAAAATTTCAGTTCCGTACAAGTGGTGGAATATTCAATCACCAGCGCTTCAAAAGAAAAACGCTCCTTCGTAGAACAATCATCAGGGATTTGCTATTTGCAGATGATGCTGCACTGGTTGCAACCTCCCTCGAGGAAGCTCAACTTCTTGCTGATCGGTTTTCTGCTGCATGTAAAGCCTTTGGCCTAACCATCAGCATAAAGAAAACCGAAGTCATACATCAGCCCCGACCTACACCAAAGCAGGTGCAAGGTGTGAAACAAAATAAGCCAGCCCACAATTTTCTAGTAACCCCTATCCGAGTCGATGGAAGCAATTTGAAATATGTGAAAAACTTCCATATCTTGGTCGCGTGGTGAATTCAAGTGCATCACTCGATAATGAAATAGTGAATAGAATCTCTCGTGCTAGTAGTGCGTTTGGAAAATTGAGTACCCGATTATGGAAAGACCGAGGAATAAGCCTGAAAACAAAGATAGTAGTGTATAAAGCCGTCATACTTACCACAATACTGTATGCATCAGAGTCATGGACACCCTATCGTAACCAAATTGAGCAACTTGACGTCTTCCACAAGAGATGTCTTCGTACTATTTGTGGTTTTACTCTTAAAGATTGGTATCTATTGCAGACTTGTTTACATTTTGTGGCATCAGTGGAATAGAAAGTTTTCTGATCCAATCACAACTTCGCTGGGCAGGTCATGTTGTTCGCATAGACGATAGTAGGATACCAAAGCAACTCATGTACAGTCAGCTTGATGGTGGTAGCCGAAATGTTGGACGACCTTGGCTTCGCTACAAAGACAAATTGAAAGCTAACCTTCCAGCTGTCCAGATCGATAGCAGAAATTTTGAGCTCAATGCTAATGGTGGAGATGCTTGGAAGAGTATGTGTCACCAGCGAATCAAACATTTCTCCACGTCTGGTATTCACAAATTAAAGGAAACTAGGCTTAGAACAAAAGCGAATGCAAATACACCAGCGACGCTTTCTCTCAACCCTCACGCCTGCATCCCCTGTGGCTTTGTGTGCAGGTCTCTAGCTGGACTCAAATGCCATCTTCGCCTGAGCGTGTGTAGGCACAAAGAACCGTAAACAGCGATATTTGTCAGGACCTCATACGTCGAAATCGACGGGAGAATCCATCATATATATATATATATATATATATATATATATATATATATATATATATATATATATATATACATTGTGTATATTTAGGCAGAAAATTTTCATTGATGAATGTTTCATTAAATAATAATAGATAAGTTTTGTCTATTTTAAGTAAGTTCCTTTCATATTGTCTGATAAGCTTAATAACATTATCATTGAAGGACGAAAGGAAATCACCATATTGATACATGATTAAATTCAATCTAAACTTTCGGCTTACATAAGCCATTACCAAAGATGACACTTACTTTTCAATATATCAGCCAATACACGGAACAATAATGATATTCTATTTTTGCTGCATGAAAAATTTCAAAGCAGCGACTAACTACTAGAAGTATTAAGTATGGCAAGCCGTTGGTATAAACCAATGGCTTCTGTTATCAATTATAGGCATTTAAAACAACATGCCTACCCGCGTACGCAATTCCGGAAAATCCTTGTTGAAAACACAACTATACTTAAACATGAAACCAATAAAGAAAAACTAAAAATTCTTGAAACTATGTACATAAAACAGTTGAAACCTAACCTGAACAAATAAACTATAAAATAACCACAAACATTCTTAAATGCCTATAATTGATAACAGATAGCAACGGCTTCTCAAACTTAATACTTCACGTTTTCACTCTCGTGTGGTCATGCGTGACGTCATGAGCTGCGACGTGATTTTCACTTCCGCATCTCGTATACACTAGTTAGTCGTTGCTTTGAAATTTTTCATGCAACAAAAACAGACTATGATTATTGTTCCGTGTATTGGGTGATATATAGAAAAGTAAACTTAGATTGGCTTATGTAAGCCGAAAGCTTCGATTGGATTTAAACATATCAATATGGTGATTTCCTTTCGTCCTTCAATGATAATGTTATTAAGCTTATCAGACAATATGAAAGGAACTTAACAATACACGCAATCTACATAAACCCAAAATTAAAAAAAATTTAATCAGTTTGTCTGACGATCGCAAAAGCGTGAAATCCAGGGTCACAAACTCACATCAATCCAGCCTAATATGTTAGCTCTATCTCTGATATTGAGCACTTTCTATTAAGTACCGCGCATATAATATATATATATATATATATATATATATATATATATATATATATATATGTAGTTATATTTATATACACACACTTTTCAAACACACACACACACACACATATATATATATATATATATATATATATATATATATATATAAATTCTGTCCTTTTGACAGTAGTATCTGTAATGGTTTAACAGTGAAATCTTTGCATGGCAGTTACTTCTTCAGGTGCCAGAGACAGCATTGGAATGTGGAATATTGTCTGAAATTGCTCCCTCTGCTTCTTCCGTTACCTTCTGCTCTCCAACTCTGTTGCTTTCGATTGGACTCGCTCTTCATTACGCGTCCAACCGTTGCTAACTGTCCCCAGTTATGAGATTCGATGCATGTCAAATTCAAGATCCTCATTAGCTGCAGAGCCTCCAATACGAACATTTCAGTGTGTCTTGGTGTCGATCCGACGACAGTGTAGAGGATTCGGGAAGAGTTGCATGATATATCCAGTCAGCATCATGCTATCTGGCGTCATACCTACATTCATCTTCCTACATGGCCTCAGACTCAACACGAAGGCTTACATCAAGTGACTTGAGGAGGTAGGGCTGCCCTAGATTAAGAGGGTGACTGCTGGAAGACCCTATGTTTGGCAACATGACTCTGCACCATGCTACATCAGCAGGAGATGCCAGTCATGGTTTTCAGACAATTTCTGTGACCACATTACTCCTTAAAACTGGCCACCTAAATCCCCAGACTGCAACCCCCATGATTATTATGTGTGAGGTTCAGTTGGGCGAGAGACCTAAAAAACTCCTTGTAACACCAAAGACGAATGGAAAGCAACAATTACGGCAACATTTACTAACTTATACAAGGAGACTGTCCATCGTTTGGAGATGGAGGTTGGAGTCAATGTCGATTTTATTGAATAAATTTACACTTTAGTATTTCAAGATATTTGTATGTAATTTTGGTAGGTATATCTATTAAATTGAGATGTCAATGTTATTTTGCATTTGTCGTCTAAATGATGCATATATATATATATATATATGTGTGTGTGTGTGTGTGTGTGTGTGTGTAAGCTTGCTGCTACGGAGGGATATTGATTGGGCCTTCATTGCAATATACAGATTCGACAGTCAATTCAAAATTGATCACTGAATTTCAATATTGCATTAATATTTAAGCTTATCTTTTAAAACTTCAACGATAATTATTGTGCCGGAACTTAATTTAAAGAAATTTCATGTAAGTAGCTCCTTACTTTTCGTGCAAACAATTATTTTTATTTCATAGATTACTTCCAGCGGAAGTAATCTGAGAAATCGCCATTAATTTCGCAATTAATTTCAAGTTATAAAAATTGTTATCGGGCAAAAAATTCGTAGCGAAAAAAAAGTCACCAAACAAAAACAAATGCAGTAATGAAAAGTTGGGAATCCAACATTTCAGGATAGTAAGTCGGGATCAGGACCGGGATGTTTTAATTTGCATACGGAGTCGCCCTGATACCAAAATGATATGATATATTTGGCTACGGCGTCTAGGAGAAAAGTTGAAAAAAAATGGACAATTTTGTTTTGAAATAGTTATTTGAGAACAGTACTTTTGTAATATGAACATGAGCTATTGAAAGTTAGAGAGTTGTGTGCCTTTGAGTTGAAAAAGTGTGACACATTGACACACACATTCGCATCACACACACACACACACACACATATATATATATATATATATATATATATATATATATATATATATATATATATATATATATATGAACAATGAGGTCAACACCAAGCATTGAGAGTCTCTTTCATGCATATTTATTATTCATGCAATTTTGTCTATATTTTGAACAGTTTCCTGGTTTTCAGGCAAAATTTGAAAATAAATAAAGTGTACGATGATTGACATTTGTCAGCTTCCATAATTCATTATTAAAAAGTTTTGCCTGTTAATGTTTTAACTACATATACACAAAAAGTAGACGTACGCACAAACACAAACACACACAAACACACACGCACACACATATATATATTTTTATCTGTGGGTGTAAATGTATAATTCTGTGTGGGTCTAAATGTATGAGTTTAGAGTTCTATTATCCATAATTTCTTTTGAAGATTTTTTCCTTTTCTCTTATGTAAACACTGATCATACGCACAAAAATACTGCTTCGTGACTAAGAGTCACTAATGTATTTACTAGCGGTTGCCTTGTCCTTCTCATCGACTACACATACAGACACAAACATGCCCATCAGTTACGAATACACAAGAACACAAGAACATCAACTACACGGACACACACACACGCATATATATATATATATATATATATATATATATATATATATATATATATATATATATATATATATATAATTATGTATGTATGTATGTATGTATGTCTATGTAAATATATATTTATAGATATATTTGCGCGCGTGCGTTTTTGTGTGTCTGTGCATTCATAGTAATTCGGCTAAAAGAATCTTCAACTGAATGCAGAGAGCACTATTTCTTTCTCCTGAACTGTGCGCATCCACTACCGTTACGATACAATAAAAACGTCATGTCACTGGACCAATGGGCGTCGGTGCCGAAGACAAAACTAATTGGTCTCAATATAACATCTCTTCAAGTTTTGGTTATAACTCATTCTATTTAATATTATATTTGGGCATTACTCAACCAGTGTATAGCTACATCAATTATCTTTCCTTAATGGAATGAATATTTAAGTTTCAAGAATGATCCTTTTAATCACATAAATACACACACACATGAACACACACATTTATCTATACATATATAAAGGGCAGTTGTCGGTATGCGTGTATGTGTGTGTCTGGCTACAACTAAAAAATACAAAATCACGACATAGCAACTATATATCCAGGCTCATTATCACACAAACTACCATTTTATATAAAAAAAATCATAATCTGTTCTATTCAACAGAATAAATATGTTTGTATTTAAATCGAAAAAATGAAGTGTTATTGAATAAAAATATTGAGATGCGTAGCCCCAAAAGTCTCACCGCCTCGAACTTGGTATTTGTAGTTTGATATTTTCCTAAATTGAGTTATTTTGTAATAAACACCTTAAAGTTTATTTTTTAAAGATTGAATAAAAAATATTTTCCATAATATGTCTAAAAAATATCAATACTCAATAACAAACTATTATTTAGAGGTCTACCGAGGAACACCAGGTATCCATGCTAGTATATATATATATATATATATATATATATATATATATATATATATATATATATATATAATTAAAAGTCTTAAACACTAATATTATTTTTATTAATATCATTTTTATTGTAGCCTTTTAATTATATCCTTTCTCTGTCCTGGATTCTATCCTCTTGGAATTATTTTTTATACAAATATATATATATATATATATATATATATATATATATGTGTGTGTGTGTGTGTGTGTATGTATGTATATATATATATTAGATATATGATTGTATATGTATGTGTATATTTATCACTAATATTATCTATCTATCTTTCTATCTATCTATCTATCTATATATATATATATATATATATATATATATATATATATATATATATATATATATATATATATATTAGATGATAATTATACAGACATTAAAACATACTAGGGAGAACACACAAGAACATGGAAATGTATGGAATAATATGAACTTGTATCCTTTCGAGCCCACTCATACACACACACACACACACGCGCACACACACACACACACATATAGATATATATATTTATTTATTTATATCAATCAAGCAGGCTATCTGAAAACTCATCAAACATAGACATTTGCAATAACAAGAAAACGCCATGTGACGAGGCAATAAAAAAATTGGATACACACAACTACAATACACATCTCCACAGCCCAAACAAGAAACACGAAAAAAACAGAAAAAGAAACATTATCTGGTTTAACTTACCACACAATAAAACCGTCAAAATAAACATTCATAGAACATTCCTAAACTTAATAAAAAAAGCACTTCCTTGCAACAAACCGCTTAGCAAAAATATTTAACAATGTTACAGCTGCACAAAAAATATAACATAAATAATTAAAAGCCACAACAAATAAGTAACAGCCAGCAATAACGAATTCAAGGAACCTCAATGCAACTGCAGAAATAAAACAACATGTCCACTCCAAAGGAACTATCAACAAAATAATATAATATATAAATCCAAGGTAAGTGCAAACAATAGCATAATATACTACATCGGTGCCTCTGAGGAACCATTGAAGAAAAGAAAACACAAGTACGATCTCTCATTCTCCGACAGAAAATACTCAAACAACACTATCTTATCCATATACATATGTCAACTAAAGGACAGATATATTACACCAAGAATAAGCTAGGAAATATTGAAAAGCGCACCTGTCTACAACATCGTAGCAAAGAAACGCCTATTTTGCTTACACAAAGGGTAGTAAGAATTTGCCACACCCAACAAAAGAAATAAATATAAGATCAGAAATAATTTCTAAATTCAGACATGAAAACAAATACCTATTATCAACATTTATAGCAAACGGATAAAAAAAATGCCAACAATTCTACATAAAACACCATTGAACCTATAAACACGAAAAAGAGACCACTGAAACCAAAATTATAAATCAGTCACCAAAATTTTAGTGGTGACCGATTTATAAGTTTTCTAGGTCCCACTCCACATTTCACCTCAAGGTTCTAGAGCCTTTGTATATCAGATCCCGTGAGCCTTGCCTTTGTAAACAGTGGGAATGCTTGCTGGGTCTGAATATTATTCGACTTAATTTACACGCTTTTTTAAATTCCCAGAATAAATAAACTTGATAAGTCCTGGGACGAAACCGGTTGTTTTTATTTTAGCTTTTGCTTTTAAACAATGCCTTATAAATATTGCCTTTCCCTGTATATATATATATATATATATATATATATATATATATATATATATATATATATATATATATATATATATATATATATTGTAAATGGTATATACAGAATATACACAGTATATATTGCATAATTCGTCTGTCAAATTTGTTCTATGTAACCTATTGTTCTGAAAATTCCCTTTTTTCTCCTTAATAACTGATGTAATGAATATGCATACATCTGGGTTCCCCCTCACAGTAACCTGATTGGCTGGTGCCACCCATAAATACAGACTGATGTGTAGGTACAGGAACGGCGACTATTGGTTACGTCTATTGTCTTAGACTATTGCCTACCACTACGACGAGGACCAGTGCATTACGGTTGCCTGCTAGATTGTCCTACTTGGTTACAGTAGTCTAAAACCACTTTGCAACTTCGAACAAATATATCCCTTTCCGGGACATATCAATAACTTATGAAAAAAAACACCAAAAAACAGGCATCTTACGAACACAAGGTTCTGAGTAATAAATACAAATATTCAAAATTGATGGGTGTATGATTAATTTCGTCGACGCCTGTATATTAATAAAATACATGATAAGAGGTAATGGATTTTTGTCAACGTGACTCCTTCGTTGAAGAACTTTATCAAGCAAAATGTAAATATTTTATATACGAACTTCTATTTGAACGACATAAAATATAGTTTCTTAAATAAAGTTTCTACACGTGCCTTGATAAAATTAATCAAGCAACGAAACACGTTGACATAAACTTCTTCTTTACAAGTACATGTCTCTCTCTCTCTCTCTCTCTCTCTCTCTCTCTATATATATATATATATATATATATATATATATATATATATTACATACATACCGATGAATTAATTGTAAGTTAATTACCAATTAAGAAGAACTGACTGTTTTCGCAAAATGTAACTAAGTATTCAATGACACGGGCCTTCTTTTACCGACAGTTTTATATTACATGTTTGGCGCATAGACGAAGCTTCACAGATAATTGAAAAATGTTCTCTGTTTTCTGTTTTCTTTCTCTTTTCGAAATTTGTTTACTTTCCCTCTCGCTGGGTGTGGCTTTGCGATTTTTAGAAGCAAGTGAACGAGGTAAGGGGTTTAGGGCAGGGTTAGGGTTTTCATATCATCAATCGCTTTTACATTGTTGTTTATGTTTACCACCCTCACATCTTTGCAAAAATGTTGACTTTGTGCCACGTGTATAAATGGTTGGCTGAAAGCAAAAAACACTAATAAAATAAACTGATTCCTTTATTTTGACACCGATTCTTCAGTTTGTTTCTATTTTTTTTCTATTTTGTTTTTCCCGGTTTTCGGTTTTTTCATGACAAAAATGTCTTTATTTAAGAAAAGAATGGCTAAACAAATTTAAAATAAAAATAAGAAAAGAAACCAGATATATATATATAAAAAAAAACAGTCAGAATATTTGTTATTTAGTCTTTGAACTGAGAGAATCACAAGGAACAATCTTACATATAGACAAAGAAACATTTATGGTCTTGGTGAAGATGATATATTTCTTAATGGTGCTATAAAGTGCTATTTACGCGAACAGATGATAAGACGTTGATATGTTAATAGACTAATTATGGTCTGAAAGATTTTTATGGTATAATTTTTGAAATATGCGTATAAGAAGCGTAGGCTTAAATATATTAACGTTTTAAGTATATTAGGGATAATGTTGAAAGAAACTTTTCTTTCTTAAAATAACTAGCAACGAGGCTTCAGTCACATCGCACTGTAGTAACATATCTACCTTTTTCTATCATTTTTTTAATGGTAAATGTTCTCATGATCTTTCAATTTTGGTTGCTAGACTTTATGAATTTAAGCGCAGCATTAAAATGAGTGCAAGGAACATCATTTTAAATTTGAAATGACAAGATATAACCTTAATTTCTATGCTGACAACTTCCGCTCTCGCATT
Organism: Acanthosepion lycidas; assembly: GCA_963932145.1. Lineage (NCBI taxonomy): Eukaryota > Metazoa > Mollusca > Cephalopoda > Sepiida > Sepiidae > Acanthosepion > Acanthosepion lycidas. The sequence continues at coordinate 122,435,394 of OZ010584.1, read as the reverse complement.
TCTCTGCTTGTGGAAATATCTTATTCCTATCAAGATTGATAGAAAATTTAAGGGAAATGTAATTCGTTATTTTCTGTACTCCTAATTCATGTTGAGATATTGTCCTAATATATATATATATATATTATATATATATATATATATATATATATATATATATATATATATATATATATATATATATATATATATATATATATACAAATTTAAAGAGAACCAAACGAATATAAATTCAAACATTCATAACATTAATTTAAAAGAGTGCTAAATACAAATGTAGAGAAATAATTATTTATCAGAAGTTATTACATTCGAACATTTAAGTTACCACTACAAAAATGTATATTTGTTGTGATGCCCAATTCAAATATTTCATCAGGTGGTGATCAAAGATATATTTAAACTTTTTTTTAAAAAAAATGCTAGTTATGAAACATCACTTCTTTTTATATTTTTAAAAAATTAGAACGACGAATGGAAAAGAAAGCAATATGTAATTTTACCATAAAATGAAAAGTAAGAACTACACAGGTTAAAGCGAAAAAAAAGAAGAGGACAAAAAATAAATAAAAAGAAAAGGAAAGAAGAAAGAGAAATAGAAAGCAATATCGAATTGAATGAAAGTATATTTATTTTCGTTGTTAATGTTCTTGAACCTGTTGAACTATTTCTATTTCCCTTTCTTATCTTTTTTTCCTTTTATTGATTTCATATCGTCTTCTTTTTTCTTATGCCGTTCTAATGTTTTTAAAAATATGATTTAAAAAAATCGTTTATAACTATCTTTTATCACCACCTGATTAAATGTCTAAATTAAGCCTCGAAATAAATATGCATTTTTGTAACGGTAACTTAAATATATATATATATATATATATATATATATATATATATATATATATATATATATATAACTTAAGCATGTAATAATATCACTACAAAAATAGCCATTATTCTTTCAACACTATAGGTGTCTTGTTTAGTGATGGTGATCATATATATATATATATATATATATATATATATATATATATATATATATATATATATATATATATATATATATATATATATATATATATATATATATATATATATATATATAGAGCCAGAGTGGTTAGATTGTTCGCCTTCTGGTCTTGAGACCGGAGTTCGAATCTCACCATGGTCGATTTATCAGGGAGGTGGCTTCCTAATGTTATTGGACTGGAGCGGTCGATCCCAGCTTGCAGCACCTTTGGAAAGTGCCTGAAAACCATACGACGGCTTGACCCAAGCCCTGTGCGTAAAATTGTGTAGACAGAGACCTTGGGCCTGTCGATAGATGTGCTAGCACGAAGTTGCAAGTCATCATCTTGGCCGAGACTACTAGCCTTGCTAAAACTATTGATAACGTTAGGTAACACACTCTTTTCTTGTTGCAGCATAAACCATATGTGGGCTCTGTGGTTGTTGACTAAACACAAATGCGCCTAAGCATGCGTCTGAAACCGTGATTGCCGCCCTATTAATGCTATCCAGAATCGGTTAAAGAATTTCGTGATGCCAGGTTTGATGCACTAAAATTAAAAGCTGAAAAGAGAAAAAATAATCTCTAAAATTAGGAAAATCACGCCCCAAAATTTTGTCAAATATCTTAATCAGAGAATATGAAAATGTTGATGCCAGTCGTCAGAATCAGTGGCAATTTTTATTTGACAATAACAATTTCATATGAATTTTATGTCTAACGCCATCAAATATAGCCAATAAGTTTTATAATCATCTGATGAGTTAGAAAACTTTTAAAATTGCCATATGGTTCTTTCATCACTTCGTAACTTAGAACCTTAGAAAATATACGTCGTTATTCATATATGATTAAAGGATACAGGATTTGAATTTACCCTGTGGACATTCCTAATTATCATTGCTTTCACCATTATAAGGCACACGGAAATAAACGAAGCTAGCTGTAACATATATTAAGGGTATTTGATAAGAACATCATTTGGTACAGGCACATAATTACGTATATATAGACACGTATTTCTGTATGTGCATATAGATAGATGTAGTTTGCGTTTTGGGTCTGTTTTTAATGAGATTTTATATGTATGTTGAACTTAGGAAAGTCGGGATTTAAATATTAACTGCTGAAGTAATAAATACTATAATCACTTTAACTCGTCAAAGCGCTGGAGATCACATTGAACCGTTAACTATCTAAATAAATTAAAGCTTCATAACCAGTGATTCAAGCAATTCACTGATTTAAATATTTAAGATTATAGTAGTTTAGCATGAGAACGCAAGAAATATAATCTGAATGTTTGACGCACTAAGATGTGGATGTGGAAAAGATATTGTAAAATCCTCAGAAAATAAAAAAAAAAAATGAAAAGAGAAAGTAAAGAAGCAAAATTTTTCTTCATTTCTTCATGTGCATCAGTAAATTTAAAATCCAAATGTCCGAGAGAGGGAAAGAGAATATTCACATCTGTTCGATCAAATGAACTGTTTTAAAAACAATTCGGTCCACATATTAACTGAACAATGGAAAGAGAATAATGTATCGATTGGGCGCATGAACTAATCATTCACACATTGGAAATGGTTTACTCTCCTGTCGTATTCGACGTATGACGGTCAAGCTGTTCAATTCCTAGGAACCGACAGCCAGACACCGGCACATATAATTTGATTATAGTCGTGAAGGCTTTGTACAGAACAAACCAGACTTTTGATGGTCCGATTACATAGATTTGTTGTACTACCTACCACAAAGTTCTCCCAAAATCTCCACAGGATTCTGAATTCAGTGTTGTACTTCTCCGAGACAGGTTGCCATCCAAAGCTATAGAACGCAGGCTTTCCTGCTATTTACCCAAAAGTAGAGAGAGAAGAAGAGGATTAATACCTTTTTCCCAAGGGTATTAGTACATGAGTGAATGTAATGGATTCGACTGGAATTCGAACTCCGCTCACCGAACATTGAATATATATATATATATATATATATATATATATATATATATATATATATATATATATATATATATATATATATATATATTCCAGTCGAATCCATTGCATTCACTTACTTGCTAATACCCTTGGGAAAGGCGTGAATCAGAACAGACTGGGTTCTATAGCCTTGGATGGCAACTGATCTAGAAGAAGAATTCAAAACCTGTATTCGGCTCTTCAAAAAGTGTGGATGGTTCAGCACAAAACCTTCACAACTATAATCAAATCTTATGTGCTGTTGTCGGGCTCTCGGTTTTCTAGGAACTGATCTGCTTGAACCTCATACGTCAAATTCGACGGGAGAGTCGAGTATATATATATATATATATATATATATATATATATATATATGTGTGTGTGTGTGTGTGTCTGTGTGTGTGTAAACATCCGTAGGTATATAATCCTAATATATAAAATATTAAACCTGATCCACAAAGAGAGCTCGATGCATGTATTAAAACAAGCATATACAAATTACATACAGAGGAATTCAAAACTACTCCATGCTAATGATCGCATCACTTAATTAGCAAGGATTTTCAAACCTTTCTTGTTAAATGATAAGAAAAAATAAAATGAAATCTAAAGCAAGATCATAAAATAAGGCAGTGGAAAAAGAAAGAAAGAAAAACAGAAAAAAAGAAAAAGCAAACATTAAAGGGAATAGAAAAACGAAAGAAAAATAAGAAAGTTAGGGGAGAAGCAATGATGTCTAGATATGGGGATGGTAACTGGAGGTAGACACGCGATGATGTGATCTTGACTCATATAGGAATAATCACCTCATGCTACTATCAAGAAATTAGATATACGAATTTAGGGTAAGATTTTTTAATTAAAAAATCACTATTAATTTTAACATTAAAGGATATTATATATTATATTAAAAATATAAAGATTATACGTATAAATCAGTGCAACAAAATGATATGGAAATAATTACTATAATAGAGTTATTAAATAAATTGAACATATAAAGAAATATAATTCAATAAGTAATAATTACAAACTGATAATTAACAAAAGAAATAATAGAAATAGAAATGTGATATAATTATTAACTATAAATATTATTATTAGTTGTAGTAATATTAATAATATTTTATAAATTATATCATTAATAAATATAATAATATTATATTAAATAAATATCATTAAGTATTAATAAATAATATTTATTATTATATTAAATACTACAATAGAATATATGAATACATATTAAATTACACGACCATATTCTATTAAATAATACTACTGTACAAATAAGTTATATTATATAAACTAATAAAAAACAATATGTTCTACATCAATCTATCACACATCAATACCACATAATACATAAGATATCTAACATCAATACACCACTTATCATATTAAATAATATTATTGCATTATGAACTCATCAAGAAATTATTACGTAACACTATTATATCAAATAAATTTACAGCAACAAATAATATAAAATATTATTATTCAGTATTATTAATTATCAACACAACAACTAACATTATTATTATATTATTAAATATGATATTAAGCGAATAATATCATTATTATACTACACATATTACTATACTATTTTATTATCATTATTACATAAATTATATTATCATTATTATATTATTATACTATTATTATATATAAAGAGAAACAAATTATAAGAAAAAGGGGGTTAAATAGTTAAATATAAATATCAGATAAAAATAAAATAATATTATTTCTTAAATTTAGAGAAATAATTTAAATAAATTAAAAATCCTAAGTAAAGAGAAGTAAACCTAATATTAAAGTGTAAGTATAAAGTAACAACCTAAAGTTAAAATTAAATAAATATAATTTAAATACTTACAAAATGAATAAATAGTTGAGAAACCTTATAGTAAAACCACAGATAGAAGGTGAATAATAATAATAATAATAATAATAATAATAATAATAATAATAATAATAATAGTAATAATAATAAGGTAATATTATATGAAAATAGTCATCAGGATAGTAAAGGTAATTGTGTGAAAAAGTTATACTAATGGGTGAGTAAGGGGAGTTTAGAAAGATTACATGAGAGGAATGAGGAAGTAGAAATAACAGTACATGTGCTAGATGATGACAGTTTAAGTTCAGTAAAATTTAAGATCAATTTACATCTACTTCCGTGATGACATTTGGAACTAATTATTTATTTTGGTTAAGTATTATTAATATTATTTTTGATTATCGAATTTAGTTATTCTAATTTTTTCTTATAAACTCAGATTACACCTCCCTTTAAAACTACTAAGAGTATGAACAAAACCTATGATTCTTTAATCTGAGGTTTCAGATCTTTCTCTCCCAAAATTTCTTGGAAAGTGCAGATTGGAATTTTAATTTTGGGTTGAAAAAAGGGTTTCTATGGCTATATAACTTTTGTTTCCATTCACCCGCGGAAATCCCAATGTAAATATGACGGTTGGTCTTTGGGGTAAATGTTTGCTCGGTAAATCACATTCGTGGCTCTGCATTTTCCATCAACCATTCGTTATTTCAACAATTACAGGGTGATCCATACCAGGTATATTGTTGATAAATTCTATAGGATCAACGATTAACTCATATATATATATATATATATATATATATATATATATATATATATATATATATATATATATATATATATATATATATAATGTGTGTGTGTGTATATATATATATAAAACTTTAAATATATATATATTTATTTATATTTAAAGTTTAATAGTCAGAATTGAATTGTTCAAGGAAACTGTTGTATTAAAAAGTACTCGACACACGTGACAAAAAATAATAATAAAAATTAAAAAAATAACATGTAGAGCTTCTTATTTTAGCATTTCACCCTAAGTAACGCATGAGTACGCAAGGGGCTATAGAGAGTGTAAGTAAGGGAAAAACTGGGTATAGGAAAATGGGGTTAATAAAGGGAATAATGAAAAAAAACATGAAAAAAGAAGGAGGGATGGAGCAGAATTCTTTAAATGGTAGTGTGTACCAAATTGTTAGCACTAACTTAGGCCAGAATTTTCTCAATTTGATTGAGACACATTTCCCACTAAATAATCCTCTAAGCAAGATTTTCAATAAAAATACTCTTAAATTAAATTAAAGTTATACTGATGATATAGAAAAAAATGATTAAAAAAACATAATAATACAATTTTAAATCAACACTTAAATCATAATACAAAAGTAATTTCATAGTAACAATAGTGAATTTCAAAAATCGAAATCATTAATGATAATAAATTATGTAATTGCTGAAATCCTAAAAATTCTCAATTACAAAATATGTCTCACTTTAATCAATTGTTTACCAGTGCCCCATGTCATCTACTGATAACCCTAATGTTAAGAAATTTTATATAGTTAGTACAAAAACCCTATAAACAACGGTGGTATCAACAGATATCTGACAACGCTGCGTACCGTAACCGAACATACGTTTCTAAATAGTTTTGGCATTTAAAAGAAATCACTAAAATTCCTACCGTAAATAAAAAAAAATATTAAAAATCTAGAATTTGTAAATCATTAAATGACCCATGCCCCCCACTGTGTTTACATAAAAAATCTGCAAGTTATAAAGTTTCCTAAAATCAAAGAAAGCAATTAACAGTAATTTGTAGGCATTGAACAATGTTTACTTTAAAATAGAGTTTAAAGAAGTTTTCATAAAATATCTACACATTACAATTACATATCCATTATCTTATTAATATATAATGGTCCACATAATATTTATTTAATTCTTTGATTTGTCATCTTTAATATTGTCATGTTTTATTGAACATTCAATATAATAAGTATTTTGGGGTTCAATTAGAAGCCTCTTCAAGAAAGTTCTGATGTATAATTTTTTTGAAGATTCTTAAAATTACTTAAAAATAATTTTGTGTTAAGTATGTCAACTTCGTAGTATTTAAAGATTATATTTGCAACAGGATATCGTCTGTGGTGGACGTGTCTAATGTGTCAATTTTTTATCTAGACATGAATTAATAATCCACCTACACCTATCTTCTGGCCATATCTTTCATTTTTATATTTTAACTTCGACCCTATTCTTTTTAACACTCAAATGGGCTACGGAATTGTTTTCTGAGTTCCCAAGTAAATCATTTTCATTATAAGTTATCTAACATCACCCGATGAGAAACAATTTTAAACATGGACAATTTTGTTGAAAGATGAAAAGTATTGCGCATCATTGCATTTTACAGAATATATATATATATATATATATATATATATATATATATATATATATATATATATATATATATATATATAATTATTTATTTAAAAATAATTATATTTATGCTCTACTTTCGTATCGAGCCCTATTTTTTAAAAAGAATAACAAAAATACTAAGGAACTTTGGATTATTTACCAAACCAGTTTCTTTCCTATTTTCTATAATATTTTCACACACACACACACACACACACACACACACACACACAAACACACACACACACACACACATATATATATATATATATAAATGAACATTGAAGTCTACACTTAGAGGCGACAGGCTGTTTCATGCTAGACACAATCGTGTCCTGACGATTGCGTCTAGCATGAAACAGAAAGTCTCCTCTAAGTGTTGACTTCAATGTTCACTTTTATATTTACACACGATCTTTCTCTGACATTGATCACTTTATCCCATAAATATAGCACACCTTAAGACTATATTTCTTCATATATATATATATATATATATATATATATATATATATACTCTTAATACTTTTTTATGGATACATTTATTTGTGTAAATGCTCTGTTTCTATTCGCGTCCTTCTCTGTGGCAGAACATTTATTACAAGTCAGACTTAATCTTTTTCTTCTTTCTTTCCATTTAATCATTATTTAAGGAAAATCTTTGACTTTGTCTGCAAAAAATCTCTTTCATTTCTTTAAGTAAATTTTTATTTTTCATAAACTTAATAATATATAATTTATTGCAAGGCAGGCTTAATGGCGCTTCATTGAATTTGTTAAGGTCGTAATGTAGTTTTCCTGCGCCCTTACTTTCATAGTACTTCTTCGGATGCACTCTTCACTATGGTATATACATTTTATAGTTTTAAGCGAATGTAATATATACATATATATAAAAGTATATTTGGGCAGAATTCCCACGGTACTGCGGTTAAGAAAAATTAAATGAAAATCTTAACCGCAGATTAGATGTAAAACTTCAGAAATTGATGGAATATTTTGTGGGGCAGGGGTTTCACCTCTGATTAATGTGCTTAACCTTTCTTTAAATAAGTTCGAATCTATTATGTCGAGTGAAAGACGCCACACATGACGGTCGGTTATATAAATTATTAGTAAAGAATCTTAAGAAATCATAGTAAATTATCAGCTAGAAACGAGTGAACGGGAAGAGAAAGAAATGATTTTTATGTAAAAAGGAGGTGAGAGAGAGAGAGAGAGAGAGAGAGAGAGCGATGAATAAAAGTTATTGATTCAAATAAACAAAACCGCAATACATGGAAAAGTAAGTAAAAATTAGTTTGATCTGTGTTCACCTTATCGTTTCCACCCTCACAAATTGAAAATCTCCATCGAGGTAACTTGAAAGATAATTAAAAATATTGATTTAATTAAGATCATTCGTGTTCTTTTTTGTTTTTTAAATTAATGTATATCGAAGAAATTTTGTCTGTCGAAGCAGAGAGTCTTGTGTCTATTTACAAAAACGATCGTAGAAATTTAGAAATAATTCTTAGTAAATAAAACCTGCCTGGTGGGTGAGACTGCTGTGGATAAGACGAGGGTTTGTATTTTCCCTTCATACAATCAACGCACACATACAAAAGCACACAAAAAACAGTCAAAAGGGATAAATGAACGAATATATATATATATATATATATATATATATATATATATATATATGTATAGATAGATAGATAGATAGATAGATAGATAGATAGATACACCTAGTGAGCCAGACAAAACTACCTAGGTTTTACCTAAACGTATCCAGGTCTGCTCTACGGTTGTATTGAGCTCTTTTGTTAGTTGTTTGCTCGTATCGGGGTTTTTTCTTTGGGCATCTGTGCGATTTTTTTCGTCAGTAGTTCATGTTTGTAGCTCTTTCATTTTTTTAAAACCTTTTTTCCCTCGAGATTGAGTTGATTATTGGCAAATAAAAAATTCGATGGTTTTTCGAAACGAGTCTAGTTATCTATATTTGTATATATATATATATATATATATATATATATATATATATATATATATATATATATATATTACATGAATCATTCATACAAAAAGTAGATTAGTAAAGTTAATGATATAAATGGCGAAAAACATCTTCGCAAACAAATTTATTACATTAACCCACGAACCTCTCGATGAATGTTATGGTATTTGTTTTTAATAACTTCAAGTTGTATAAGGACATTTTTTATTCTGCTAGTACTTTCAGCTGTACATACAGCCATCCTCAGGCATGGGAATTAATTTGTTTTTTTAGTAAATCCAGGTAGTAGCGGGACACGAAAGATTAAATGCGATTAAATGTCTTTTAAGAAATGTCTTATTGTTAACGGATAAGAAATTTTGGAGCGTGCAGTCGCAACGCTACGGTTGAATTTTTTGAAAATTTAAGAGAGTGTGTTTTTTACTAATATGGTAATTTGAGAAGTTTTTTATTGTAGAAGTTTTTCAGTCGATGTGGCATAAACTAAATTTTTCAATAAATAGAGTAATGTCGCAGCTGTTATCCCGAAAATTTGCATGTCGGATCAGTTCTTTTTAAATCAAATTTGTGGTGCAGTTCAATTTATATTACATGAATCATACATACAAAAAGTAGATTAGTAAAGTTAATGATATAAATGGCGAAAAAAATCTTAATGGGTTTCTTTATAAAATGAGGTTATAAAAGTGTTGTTACTGTATTCTACGACACTAAAATTTTGACATAGGGAATGCTACTTTGATTAAAAGAGAAAATAATCCACTGAGACTAAAATGTCTGGAATGTACCTTGATTAGTAGTGCAGCCACGGTAAATTTGCGCCCAGGCTCTTACAATATATCACCATTCTTGGTAGATATTTTTCACAATTTTAGTAACAAAGGCGATCAAGAGAAAAAGTAAAAGAAAAAAGAATACAGATAAATCTTTCAGAAAGTCTCCTTTCAGAAATAGTTTTTTAAACATTTTGAAACTGCCTGCGTCTTTCGCTTCATTTTCATGTGTAGACGTAGCAACACCAATAAATCCCATTCCGAGTAAATACTGACGGATGAAACACGCCACAAAATCTTTTTGTATAATTTGTCATACTATTTTTAATACATTTTATTGATATATAAAATTATATATATAGTTACATAGCGAATTGAGTCACTGTCACTGGGCGTGTTTCTAAAAATAAATACGCTAAAAATTCACCTATATCCCTGGCGTGCGCCGGTAGAATCTCCGACTGACATCAATTCAGTCGGG
>OZ010584.1:122379880-122422380 GCA_963932145.1 Acanthosepion lycidas | reverse complement strand
AATTGGTTGCTTATCTTATTTTTTGCAAAATTTCTTTAAAGTCAATCTTATTTCTTATCAGAAATACAATTCTGGAAATTGTTGTTGATAAGAATTTTTTGTTCTATATGAAACAATATATCCGAAGAGAAAATAATTTTCGCACCGTTAATCAAGGTTTGAAAACAACTTACTGGGAAGCTGGAAAAAGTTAATAAAAAAATTGGACAGACAGATCCTATCAGTATTGTTTAATAAAACTTGTTTCCAAAACTTCTTACTACCTAAATACACTATATATATATATATTCAAAATTATAACATATGCATATTATAAAATCACTAAAAAATTTTGTCTGCAATTTTTTAACGACACTAGTACTGTCTTATAAAGTGATGTTTTTGATTGCTGCAATCAACAGTGCACTTGATAAGACAACATTAGTGTTTTAAGAAATTGCAATATTACTAGTGACTTTATAACATGCGTATGTTATAATTTTGAATAAATATTATTGTTGTGGGGTATCCGCGTGAGTTTCGAATCCTCGTTCGCCAAGTTGTTGTGGGGTATCCGCGTGAGTTTCGAATCCTTCCTTCAACAAGTTGTTGTGGATTCCGCGTGAAAAATCGGTCTCCAATAAATGACAAACGCAAGTATTTAAGCTAAGAAATTAAATGTATTTACACAAAATACAAAAGGTAATGCTGTTAGTAAAATCCAGGAAGGCCGGTTCGTATTAATCAAAGATCACTATATACAGTCTCGAAGTAAACTTCCTTAGAGTCGGGCGTCCTTGTAACTGACATCTAACGTCAACTCAATCACAGTGTCTATGTATTTTCCAATCTGTTCCACTACCCTGTTCCTCTACCTTCAGACTCCCTGACTGACTGTGGCTATTTTATGGCAGCAGGACGAGTCCATTTATATCAGAAAAGGGACCCCATAATAATTATTTTCTCTACACGGTATTGAGCACTCTTTTAAGAATAGTGTGTTTTGGTTATCGGAATTTTATTTCCATTTCAACCAACCCTGCACTTTATATATATATATATATATATATATATATATATATATATATATATATATATATATATATATATATATATATATATATATATGGGGTGTGAGTGCAAAAACCTGTTTGAAATCCATCACGTTGATTAACAAGAATATTTATGTTGGAGTAATAACAGGAATTTAAATAACACCATGAAGAATAAAAAAACAAAATATAACCATCGACAGTTCATAGGAGACTGAAAAAATAACGTCTATGTTTACTAATCAAGCCCGACTACAGTCCTTCAAACAAATCCCAGAAACATGCATTTGACTTTTGCACAAAAATTGCCATCACAATTATGATGGATTTTATTATAGTTGAAATAAGAATGTCATTTTTTGGATAGAGTGAAGTTTGCTGGAAGAAAGGAACAACTTTCATCTTAGAGAAATTGTACAGTTTTTCAAGTATGGCGGCAGTAATATAATATTAGTTTTGAGATTTTCAGCTAATGATCCTTCACACATTAGAATAGTGTAGAGAAGCATAGAAAGGAAAAATATATCAAGATGATACTGTAGAATTTCAAGCACTATACTTTGTTTGGCCTAAATTTTTATGCACTGTAATGATCTGAAATATAGTCAAAAAATTATTTATTAATAAAAATGATAACAAAATTGCTGTAACTGAAGCAGAGATATTGAAACCTTTGCAGTATAAAAAATTAGAATTCCAGTTGAGAGATACAGAATGCTCGTAATTAATTTTAAAGACTGGAAAAGATTAAATAAACGTTTGACTAATTTTGGGCAAATTTTTCAGAATATTCTAAGAAAAAATTCGCTTGATGATTATATATATATATATATATATATATATATATATATATATATATATATATATAGTTAACATCATGCAGCGACAATCTGTTTCATGCTAGAACGCAATGTTTATGATGACCTGAAGATTACGTTCCAGATATTATGAAACAAACTCACCGCATGGCATATCCTAGAACTATATTTTTATTCCCCCTCACACACATACACACACATACATATATGCATATAAACGGTAAAAATTACATTTATTCGATAGTCGTGTCCTAATAGACGCTCAACTTAATTTTCTTAAACGGTATATTTATTTATTTTCATCAACCGGTAGACGAAAATAAATAAATATAATGTTCAATAAAATTAAACGGAGCGTCTATAAAATACGAGTGTCCACTAAAAATAATATTAGAATAATAAAAATCTGTCGGATTTATAACTGAAAAATGCCTCCCCTTTCTTTACAAATTACTCTGTATACGTTAGGATAGGAAACTGAACAGATACGTGGATTTAGAGAGTCAGAGAAAAATCTGTTTAAAGGCACTATTCAGACTTTGCTTGGTCACTGACGCACTCTGTAGGTGAGAGGTCTAAGCACGTTAAATCTAATGACGGTTTCCCTTAGGGCAACGTAAGTTCAAATATTACCGGAGAGCGCATATATATATATATATATATATATATATATATATATATATATCAGGTTGGTGGCAAAATAATGACGTAATAATGTCGTTTTTTGACGTTAAAAATACGTCATAAAACGACATTATTACGTCATTATTTTTGCACCAACCTAGTATATATATATATATATATATATATATATATATATATATATATATATATATATATATATATATATATATATATATTGTGCATATTTCGACTGCATTTTCTCATTCAAACGGATTAGGTTAAATAATTTAGATATATCATGACGATTGGTTTTCGTTGTGACCCTTTCAATTTCTCGGATTAATTTCTTGGTAGTCTTAGAAAAGTGATTAAGAAAAATACCAAACTTTTCTTTCAAATAGTTTTATTTTCACAAGTACATTTAATCTCATCTACGACCATCTTCAAGGAATTAATGTCATTACAACGATGCTAACAAAAAGGCTACATTTCATTTGGCCGAGTATCATTCAATATCTCAGCATTTATTGAACACTCATGTCCAGAGTTACAGATTAGACGGATATTAGTTGAAAATATCTATATTACATAAAACAATAATAAGGAAAAACTATAAATCCTTGAAAACCTTTATACGAGAGAATTAAAAGACAAAATAAATGAAGTCAGCTATGAATATAGCCTCAACGTCTTTAAATGTTTATAAAACAATTGTATATGGATGAAATAAAATGGATAAAGTTACTCCCCTTATAGTGGAAAAACAGAACAAAAAGCACGTGAAAACTGAACTATGAAATCTAGAACGCTGCATAAGCAGTTAAAACGAACAGTTGAAATGCTTTGAATTTACAGAAACATACATACTCACAGACAATATGATCTCAGATGAGACTGAAAGTACTTGGAAGAATAAAAGATATCTGAAAAATTTTCTGCATTATTTTTAATCAATTTATTTAATGCTATCAAGAAAATAATCTACGAACGTGAAAAGATCACAACGAAAACTACTCGACATGATATGTCTAAATTATTTAACGAAACCTGTTTGAATACATATATATTTTGCATATGTATGTGTATATTTACCACTAATATTATCTATCTATCTATCTATATATCTATATATATATATATATATATATATATATATATATACTAATTCTCCTATATTTCTATGTTCTCTTGAATGAATGCCTTTAAATTCTCACCATTAATTTCCTATTGGATTCAGGTAGGTTCGGACTAATTTTAGGCTAAAATAATTTTTATAATAATTTTCAACAGTACACTTATGATCCTTACCCTGTTGGAAAATATAAACGTAGACTTCCATAAAGATATCTGAGAAAACCGTCCTAATTTTTCTTAAAATATCACGTAACCCCTTCATTTAAATGTTTCCAATGATTTAAAGCAAAAAGTCTCTTTCATTTGCATTAAGCACTGCAAAAGCACGAGAATCATTGCTTCATGCATTACACGCTATGGATGGTGTTTCCATAGCTCGAAACTTCTGCTCTTTTCCTCAACACTCGCTAATTCCGAGCGAACTTTAACATTTTAGCCATAAAACTGATTTACAAACATCATCTTTAACACAACTTTCGTAGTCATTTTGTATTCACAAACATGTTTCTTTGCAATCTTAGAAAGAGTTTAGGCTAATGACCCTTCCCTGGAAAGTCTCTTTTTTTCACTTTTTTTAATAATAATTCCCCGTCATATAATAGACAGTTTGAGTATAAAAAGCTATTTATCTGCTGAACCAGTACTAATTCCTGAATTTCAATCGTTCATAATTCATTGTTTTAAATCTACAGACAACTCTTTCAACTCCGACATGTTGTTATTTTTGACATGCAACACGAAGTAAACAATTCACTTGAGCAAATTAAATTTCTCTTAAAATATATATACAACCCAATGATATAGACATACAGAATACGTCATCATTATGAATTTTATGAAAAATTATAATCATTTCTGGGATGCGGATAAGTTTGTTCCTGCCAATTTTGTGTTTATATTACTGCTGTAGTGAATAACATTTTCTAAAATTAAATCCAATAAAAATAAAACAAAAAAATCTGAAATCAAATGACAATTTATACGACGCCGTAGGCAATATTCAAAATTTTATATATATAAAAATCTGTTTAATATTTGAAAAGTGAATTTCCCCAGTCTAAATATAATTGCTTGGAATTTATGTGTAATTTTGCGCATCATTGCATTTAAAGAATATATATATATATATATATATATATATATATATATATATATATATATATAGTTATATATATATGTGTGTGTGTGTGTGAAAAGTGTGTGTATATAAATATAAATAAATATATATATATGTGTATAATTATTTATATATTATATGCGCGGTACTTATTAGTCTGACGATCGCTAAAGCGTGAAACCCAGGATCACATGCTCACATCTATCCAGCCAAATATATATATATATATATAAATGCCTATCATCGATAACACAGTTACGAGTTACTTGTTCTTGTTTTGAGTGATATTCCAATTCGTTTGCGAAGGTATATATTACGACATAATTAGAGTAGATAATGTTATATTCTAGCCAAAATTATTTCAGGAATCTTTAATATAATTTCAATATCTTTTATAGCGAGTGAAGATTAAACAATTTTAAATGATTACAAAAATATATTATATCAGCCAATATAATTCGTTTAATATTATATAAAAGTTAACCTGTGGTGTAAATATATGTTCAATAAAACGTAAAAAAATATTCATTTTTATAAAAATATTGAGAATATTTCTTCTTTTTTTCTTCTTCAATATATTCCTCCATATTTGTTGTCATTTTCCAGGAAAATATCCCGATATGGGAAAACATGTAAACATCATCTGCTACGAATGAAGTCGGAAACATTTAAAAAAATGGTAGAAAAATAACTTATTAGAGATTACGGTTTCTTAAAAAAAACTCGGCACAAAATTATTTTTAGCATTTTATAAATTTATATATATATATATATATATATATATATATATATATATATATATGTTTGAATTAGCTGCAAGTGTATGAAACCGAAAATTGAAAATGAAAATGATTAACTCTAATGTACCAGCGGGTTCAACTGTATTTTCTATAAAATACTTTTAATCTTCAATAACTCTAATCATAATCGCATCGTTTTTGAATTTTGTAATCCTGACAATTTCGATAAAGTAAAATCTGTACATGGAATTTTAGACTTCTGTCTCAATGAGGTTGTTGAGTGAGGAAGTAATTTCGTTCGACTTCTCTCTTGTCAGAAACTACATCAAAATACTAAGGCATCAAATGGTAAGAAAAACATCTTTTCCCGAGTATGTTCTTAAAACAAAGGGGTCCCTCGAAAAGAATGTATCTGAGTTGGACATCTTTATTACAAGTGGAATATGAATTGAGTAAGGATGTTTCTGTCCGTGTAAAAAGTAAATCTTTGAATTCTCAAAGTTTGAATTCTCAAATCATTGTAGATGTGTTTGTCTAAATGAAGGAAAACAGAGAGTGTAGAGATTGGTCAAAAATACCCCACCTCATGGAATAATTCGATTGCAGAAACCTCACGAACTTTGTGAGATATGTCATAAGTAACAAGGCAGGTGTCAGTTCACAATAGTGATTAGATATTCTTACACCATGCTAAATTTTCTTGAGGGAGAAAAAATAATGGCATAAAAGAAATATGCTGGAATTTTCCTGGACCGACCAAACACTTTACTTCCCAAAATCTGGTTATTTAGTTGAAAAATTTGAATATTGAAAAAGTACGTTTTCTGAAAATATGATATGCAACTATATATATATATATATATATATATATATATATATATATATATATATATATATATATATATATATATATATATCTTCTAAGTAGAAGAATACACAATTATGTTGAGTAAAAAGTCACTCAGCTTCAATGTTACTCTCGAAGCTACGTCAAAAGCAATTTTATGTTCGGATAAGGTGATCCACTTTCATACGGGACGTCACGTGGCTCATGGTAGCCTTCAAAGTAAAATTGGTATTCTGCAGTCGTAATGTTCCCCGGAAAGCAAAACTAATCTAGAGGCAGTATGTTGAATGAGACAGAATTGGTAATATTCTAATCCAGACACTCCTGAAGCAAGTTTCACACTGAAGATGTATGCGGTAACCTTACAACTTAAGCCCTGGGAGAACAGCTGGAGCAACGATATCCAACTTTCGATATCCAGGGCCTTGCAGGTTATATAAAAACGAATTGCAGCAGCTTGCGAGCCAGCTAAATTGCCTTACTCCTAAACATCTGGTCACTTTTAAGAAGATCACTGTCTCCAAGAAACTGCAGTTAGCGGCTAGTACAATGAAAACTGCACAAACTTTCATGCCTGCAAGGTGAAAGGTGCTCGACATGTTTGAAAAAGGAATGCTAAGATATTGCGCATACCACGTAACATTAAGCCGTCTTCCATTTAAAACCCGCTAACGTTTTTTCTCATATCTATCTATCTATCTATCTATCTATCTATCTATCTATCTATCTATCTATCTATCTATCTATCCGCATGTTTGTGTGTTTGCTTGTGTTTAATTTTTTTTTTCTTATTTTTGTATGATTGGAATTGTGAGATATTTTGTTATTTTAAAACCAGATTTCAACTCAATGTAAAATCTCTCGTTTGAGTAGAAACCTTAACAGACTGCAATTAAATTTAACAAAAGATAAATCCGTTTTTAAAATTACTTTGCGTGAACAAAACTGGGGAGAATGTAGAAAAGCAAATATTAAATTTATTAACAGATTTCAACATATTTGAAATAAATCCAATATAAAAGGAATTTAATCGAGCAGATAAGAACCCGCCGTTTGTTAAAAGGCTCTCTTTATTTGATGAGATGAAGCAGCTGCTTAAAATCAATTATAATTATCTGTATATTTACTTTCTAATCCATTTGATCGGGCTTATATATAATATATATATATATATATATATATATATATATATATATATATATATATATACACACACACACACACACACACACATATATATATATATATATATATATATATATATATATGTATATATATATTAGGTTGGTGGAAAAATAATGACGTAATGATGTCGTTTTTTTGACGTTAAAAATACGTCAAAAACGACATTCTTACGTCATTATTTTTGCACCAACCTAATATATATATGTATGTGTTTGTGTGTGTGTATTTGTGCAGCAATATTCGTTTTACATATGTTTCTGTTTTATTCAGTTTTTCTGATGTTCTTACAGTTTCCCTTATAACATAAACATAGGAAATGACACTATAATTGAACCCCTTGAAAATCGCCAATGGGACAATAATCACAATTTTCTATAGCTTTTTATCCCCAGAAAAGACAACATTAAGAACTTTAGAAAAACTAAATAAAAAAAAAATCTTTCGTTGTACGTCAATAAAACACATACACAGATTTTAGTTAGTTTGACACAAAATTCTAAAATTAAAGTTTCGTTGAAGATACTGATAGAGCTGTCAAATCCATCATACAAAATCGCTGGAAAATGGTTATCGGATATAATTTGTTTATACACACGATATGCACCATATTTTTCTGTGAATTTTTAATATTTACTGTATATTACTGGGAAAAAACACTTATGTGGATAGAAAATTGGATAAGTACACAATAATAAAACGAGGTGTAAGAAAAAGCTACATCTTCTTATCAGATTTGTTAACTTTTATTGCGAGGCGATCTGAAAGTAACTAAAAGTCCTATCTGATTTTAATACTAGTGGATACAATCTTCACAAATTAAGATGCAACAATTACATACGGCGTAGTGGAGAAGATAAAGGAAGTAAACTCTGAGCCATGTTAGAAAAGGAAAGTATACAGGGTTGTGAATGTTTTGTAAATTTCCTCACAGATGAAGGGGAGACTAGAAGCAACAGAGACGTGCATCAATAGAAATGCGCTGATAACATTATGAAGGGAACATATTAACAAAGAAGAAGTTAAAGATTAAACAAAGGGAAACTTTTACTTAGAAACAAAAAGCGTCTGTTTAAATTTCTGTGTTAAATGTTGACGAAAGAGAATGAGTTGACCAAAATGAAAAATAAAATAGTCCTATGCCGTTAACATGCGTGTGATTCATATAAACGTGAATCCATGGCTGTTTTTCTTTGGGCCATAAATGAATCTTCTTTAGGCGAAAGTTTTGTTTTTATTTCCCTACATTTTGGGTACTTTTGTACGTATTCGTCTACATCACACGAATATCCAGATCACCACGCTTCCAATTTTAATCTTCTATGTGTTGCTGCTATTCCACAGTGAACATAATCATGTCCAGTTTTTATTAAGTTTTTTTTCCACAATGTCTATGGTGGTATTAAATATCTCCATTGCATATAAGACCCATTATCATTAACCTATTCGTTATCTCTTTACAGAGTATTCTGCCCTAGAACATTCACTCAAATTTTGCTTAACACTGAATCCTGTAAAGATTCAAATTCAACACGATTTAAGGGTTATACATCTATTTCTCTCCAATGCCATATTTTATCATCGGAATTGTTAGAGCTTTCTAATGGTTCATTGTTGGACGTTAGCCTTGATAGAGCATCTGCATGTGGAATAGCGTTTCTTTTCCCATATTATATGTCGAATTCAAAGAGCCTTATGGCTCAACTTAATATTCTATGGGCTTAAAAATAAACTTTAAATATTTAAGGTCAGATTTAAGCAGAAACATCTTGCCTAATAAGAATTGGTGAGCTTTATCTGTCCTCCATATGAAAGCTAACGCTTGTTTTTCAATATTTGAATAGTTAACCTCGGCTGACGTTAAACTTCAAGAAAGGTCAAATTATAGGATGACCTTCTTGAGACAAAATCACTGATACGGCACGCTTACTCACTTCCGTAGTTAAAATAATTTTTAGTTTAGTATAAAAAGAGTTTACATCGGGATTTTATAAGTTCTTTCTTTAAAATTCAAATGGTGTATTCTACCATTGAGTTCATTTAAATTCATGGTTCTTTCTTCATAACTCCGCAAAAGGTTCTAATTCACCAGACTTTGGTAATTATCTGCTGTAAAAATTGGCTAACCCACAGAAAATATTCTAATTATTTTTTATTTGTAGGTGTAGATACTTGTCTTAATCAAGTTTTGCCTGGTGAAATTCAGGCTTTGGACATCTTGTATCCCAGATATGTTATTGCGTCGCAATATAATACACGTTTTTATCGCAGCATTTTTTTATTTAGCTTAAAACTTAATCCGTTTATTGTTTTTGCTCTTCTCTGCGGGTAGCACCAATACATATATTGTCTTAAATATTTTCATGCACCATTTGAATTTTAAAGAAAGAACTTATAAAATCCCGTTTTAAACTCCTTTTACACTAAACTAAAAATTATTTTAACTACGGAAGTGAGTAAGCGTGCCGTATATTCTTAACATCACCATTTAGTACATTTTCAATGGCTCTTTGAAATAAAACACTTGTTCTGATTAAACCATAAAGCATATAATAAGTTGGTTTATTGCAGAGGTAATCGTAGTGACCGCTTTCAATTTTTCATCAAGTTGTGCCTCGTTATAGCCCAATTTGATGTTAGATTTAGCAAAGGGTTTAATTCCTGACAAAGCAGTTTCAATGTTATCAGTAGGGAACGAATCGGAGCATATTTTGTGGTTTACTCCTATTTCGTAATGAACACATTTTTCACATTCGACTTTCGTAAATGAACAATGGGTGAAGCCCAATTACTACCAACAAGGGAGATATGCTCTAAAAAGCCTTGCTCCCCCATTAGTTTTGGTTATGCAATTATTCAAGTGTGCAGCGAGACTCAAAGTAAGAGGTTTGACTATTTTATTTTAATTGAATGCTCACTTTGCATCCTGTTAATTTTCATCCCTTATAACTTTCTTGTTTTGCTTGCCAACAAACTGGAATTTTTATCTTTTCACAATTCCAGCATGCTTTTCCTAAAGCTGAACATTTTTCTTGTCCTGTTCCTGCTTATTTTAGAGTATTTGCATCGCACAAGGTAATTCGATATGATGTATGCATCGACATTATTTCTTATATGTATTGAATATACATCAAACACGCCTTCAATTAATCTCAATTGTATTAATTCATGTTCGATGGTGATTTCTCCATTGCCAATATTTTCAAATTCACAGAATCTGGAAACTTCTCATAACTTGGATAAACACTGTAATATTCTTTCGTTCGGCTTTTGTTTTCTCGCGAGAAACTTTGTCCTCTCAGCAATAACCAAATTTTTCGGTCGCAAATTTCGAAAATTGTGAAAAGGTTGAATCCGTTAAGTCTCTGGGATATATCATGATCTTTCTGATATTCTAAAACTCTGTCGAATTAAAAAAAAAAATATATTTATTAATGTAACGATACAATAATTGTGGTACATTGTTGATGGTGAAATGGGGAAAGGCTGGTCTTGGCCAACGATCCTAGTCATTCACGAACACGACCCATTTATTCAATATAATTAATCCATTTCCAACAAGAACTCATCTATCACCATTCAATCCTACATATACCACAATTCCACGTATTCATAGCATATAAAACACCCCATGATATAAAAAGTTCATGAAAGTTCAGGTCTTTTTTTAATAAATATTTATAAAAAAATTCATGACTGAGAGGGAACTCAGAAAAGTAACATTAAAAATATTGTAACGAAACAAATTAAAACAAAACAGATGTTAGTAGGACCCGTCCACCTCTCAAAATAAGAGTGGCCGCTGTATTCTGTCGATAGAAAGAATCAAGTAGCATACTCTGTAATGGATTAGGAAGGGTAGAATAAATGATGGGATGGGAAAATCAAATTCTGAACCAGCCAAGATAAAAAAGGGAAGAAAACAAACAGGGGAGGCTGGGAATTTCGAGGTGAATCATTACAAAAGAAAATGTCGGTAAGATCTATCACAGACTTATCCACATTAACTAGGAAAACAAATCGTGTCTAATTTAACGAGGTTGGGGTTCACAGGTAACCGTCTCATTTTGACCAAGTAGAATTAAAAAGGAACCCAAGAATAGTCTCTTTTATACGAACCAAGCTCGCAGCTTTCACTTAAATTTCACTGTCGATAACAAAAGCTTTTTATCAGTTCTGATCGAATCCGACCAGAGCCTGATGAGAATTGCGTTCATAAGGAAAGATTCCCTTCATCTGGGTCGTCCATAAAACCATTCGCACTACGGCTAGCAGCACCAGAAACCATTCGTTTCACCCCATTATCGCACACGTATGCGAGATCGATGAGCACAATAATATCAGGAGCGATACGAGCCGTCAACCCACCGACATAGTCCCAGAAAGGGCGCACCTGAGGACAATGGTAAAAAGCATAAGAAACAGTTTTTACTAATCCAAGTTAACACCAATGACCATCGGGAAAATCCGACCATCCACATTTGAGAATCCTATCATTGAGAGATTGAAAGTTCCGAATCAATCGCCAGGTAAGCGAAAACTCAGAGTTATTGATATAATTTGCCGCAGGCGCCCAAGACCAGAAAGGCGTAACTTGGCCGCCGACAAGCCGAGCCGCCCACAGAGTGGATCATCCGCGCGCCCCCCTAGACTAATTCACGACACAAGACGCTCCGAGGCTGTGAAAGGTCAATGGGCCGAGGAACGACGCTCAAGGCCGCTCGACATTAATTGCGGAAAGACGACCCTTTTCTGGACCTACGACGGCGCTTAGCCCAGGAAACGTGATGGCAAGGCTAGGGAAGGCGTCCCTAACACTCCTACCCCGGCCGAATGCATAAAAAATCTTGTTCTCCTCTACTATAAATTTGTAGTATTTTAACTTCCTGGCAGCAAACAACGAATCCATGTTTTCACTAACTCGGGCTCATACAAAAATGTGTTATCCTATCAGTTCCGACTGATTGATGTGATGTCTTCTAGTCTGTGATATAGAAGTTCTACTCATGTACTAAGTGACCACTGACTTAGTTGAGGTCGGTCGATTCTATGCAAAATAGGTCAAGTCCATTTTGCCGATTTCACTACAATGTCATTAAATCAGCTGAATAGTTTCACATGGGCAATATTATTTGTGAAAAATGGAGAATTATTGAGTGACAACTTCTTTAGAGAATGGAACAATACTATTATTTATTGCAAGTTCACCTCTAGACTTAATTACTTCCTTTAATAAATTCCTTACACACACAAAATACATGTTCGCAAAAAGGACAAGTGACGCCGAAGTTTTAAACTTCTAAAATCTAAATGGAAAGTCTTTTGAGACATTTTTTTATTTTCTGCTTCATAAATCCATTTTAAACGGCTATCTTACTGAGTACACAATGAAGTCAAAATGCAGTCATAGAATTCTGGTCTTTGAATGTAATATGTTCTACAAACATGACGTTAGTGATTTTTATAGAAAGGCTTGATATAATCAGTGTAAATAGAAAGTCCAGTGCATTTTATTGGCAGTCGAAGTGATAAAATAGAAAATATCCATGGTGGCAGGCACTACACCGAAACGATAATACCAAACAAGTGTATTTTATCATTTCAATTGATAGAAAAGAAACTATTTCAGAATTCTGAGACATTGTAAGATCTTCACTTTATTACATTCTTTAGTTTAATTGTGAAAATTGATTTCCCAGAATACTCACATTGCTTGCAAGTTCAGATGACAGAGGCACTTAGAGGGCAGTAGTTTTTTAATAATGATGAAGTGAAAAGGGCAAGAAAATGGTCAAGATGATTCTTTAGGGAGGGAAAATTGATCCTTATTTAAAGCTAGAATGACAATTTTAAGACAGGAAGAAACGACGTAGAGGGCTTGTTTGGGAATCCTAAGATAACTTGTTTGGCTTTGCGCATTTTCTCTATTAAATCTATTATAAGGAAAATGAAACAGACATTGCGCTTTGACCCCACTACGCTAAACAACCCACACGTGCACAAATATATATATATATATATATATATATATATATATATATATATATATATATATATATATATATAATGTGTGTGTGTGTGTACATACAGATATATATATATATATATATATATATATATATATATATATATATATATATTATAATAATATTATCATATTTTTAAACAAAAAATATAATTATAATATAAGCTCTACTTCTGTATGGAGCACTGTTTTTTAAAAATAAAAACAAACATACTAAGGAACCCCGGATTATGCACCCAACGTGTTCTTTTCTATTTTCTGCATACCTGCACAAGGATATATATATATATATATATATATATATATATATATATATATATATATATATATATATAATACCTAAATACATTCCGTCTCTCTCACACACACACTTACATATATCAGACAAAATGCAGATATTCGTATGTCTTTTTCTCTTAAATCTTTTTTTTTTCTCAGCAACATTTCACACTCTGAAAGAGATTTGTGTTTCTATCATAAATGGAACAGTTTAAAACCGGAAGCCAAACGACCGATTACAAATTGCTGAACTTCAAAGATTTATTCAAATTTATATTCAAAACGCTGGAATAGAATTTGAAAGTGAAATGGTAAATTCACAAAAAATCTGGAACATTAATCAATCATCTGAGGTACAACGAAGTTCTTATTTAAAACAATTTTCTATTTATGCCACTCATATGCAAAAATGAATTAAGAGCATTTACAAAGATGAAGATCATGCATAAAAAGAACATTTTCTTGTAAGATTAATTAATTACGAAATAAATTATTGATTTGCCTAAAACCCATCTATACAGGGTGTATCTATAATACTTTTACAAAGTTTCGGGTTGATTCCTCGCAACAAAACTAGGATAAAAGTTCATAGGAACATATCACCATAAATTCACCGTTTTTAAGTTATTAAGTTTTTAGAAAGTTTACAGTAGATGGTGCTTTGTTGCCATTTAGACTAGGTTACATTTTTCAATGGTTTTACATTTGTGGTTAGTCTGTCTTCAATGTTTAACGTGTATAGTAGCGAGTTAACTGAGAAGTGTTACGTTTAATAATGACAGGATATTCATATCATGAGAATGCAGATATGGAAATGGACGCGAGTCTGCACGGATTTATCAGACCGAAGGCAGCCGAGTCACCCAACTTTTGCTGCTATTTATTGTTGCGTTGCTGTGACAGGATCTTTGGCTCCACAAAGGACAAATTATACAAGCTGTCGTAAACGATGCAGGTATCAGCACACATCACCTTCCTTAGCATGTTGTACAACTCAGAGTACCGCAGTGAGGGTACTTCAAAAGCATCACCTGTATCCGTATCATTTGCAGGGTCTTTCACCTTCTGATCACTGATCACGGGAGAACTTTTGTTGATGGTTTGTTGCAAAAAACTGTCATTCCGTTGTTTGTCTCTTGAGTCTTGTTTACAAATGAAGCAATATTTGGAAAGAAAAAAATGAAATAATAAATTTACACAACTAACATTTGTGGGCGGGTCGGAATCCCCATGATAAAAGGCTAGACACAAGTATGAGTTTACGATTAATGTGTGGGCTGGAATTGTAGGCTTGGTAGGACCATATGTTCTCTCAGCATGTCTTACAAGATCTGTCTACAGGGAATTTATTTTGAACACATTTCCAGATCTATTACAGGATGCTAATACGAAAACACGTGTGGTTCATGTATGATGGGATCCAGCACATTTTATCGTATTGACTAAAATCTATCATGGAATTTGAATAAGTACAGTAGGACTGGTTACATGGCCTGAACGTCCTTCCGACCTTAATCCTTATAATTTTATCTGTGGGACCACATAAAACAATTGGTTATGTAGCAGACATTAATAATGTAAAAACGCTTCATCAACGTGTCATGGAGTCCTGTGAAACCATTCGACACCGTGTGGAAGTATTTGAAAGGGTCGGCCTGTGAATATTCCGACGGGGTGCATGCGGCTGTAAGAAGCAAGCGGAAGACATTTTGAATATTTGTTATGAGTTGCTGATTTGAGGTACAACGATGGCCTTTTGACATATGTTTACAGGGACATTTTACCTTGTTTTGGTGCCAAGAACCTGCTACCAAATTCTGTAAAATAATTTTTTGATTTTGACTTGGATTGTACTTTTAACAGCGTCTACCCTAAATTTTAAAGTAAATTATTTAAAAACGACGGAGTTGCAGACATATCTTTATGTGAACTTTTGTCATTGTTTTGATCTGAGGAACTCGAACCCAAAGTTTTGTAAAAGTATTTTTAATGCACCGTATATATATATATATATATATATATATATATATATATATATATATATATATATATATATATATATATATCAGGGAAGAAGGTATAGTAGTTTCAACGAGAGAAAAGTGTATATAATAAAAACAAGAGAGAAAATGCAAACGTTTTTGTTGCAATGTGGATTTTTTAAAAATTATATGTTTTGCTTTATTTCCCATAATTTTACTACACGGATTTCCGATCTCGCGAACTTTATCAGGCACAGAGTGGATATTTCCACATATTATTAAAGGGAATTATTTTTTCTTATGTTTTTAGATGTTAAACATTCTCGATATTATACATTCTCTTTTTTGTTTCTTAGTGACCCAAATGTCTTTCTTGAACTGGCGGTGAAAAAATTCTGCGTTAAGGGTAATAAAAGAATTACGACTGGTCAGAGATAGAGCAAGAAAGATATCTATATTCTTAGCTTTTAATTACCCCTGTGTAGTCTTATATTTATTTCCATTTTTTGTGTTTTTGTCAGCGTGCGCACGCATACGTATATACATACTGTCTTATCATAAGAAATTAGTATAAACATATGTACGCATTCACATACACATACACAAAAACACACATACACACACTTCCTATGTTGTGTAGGGTTCCGGTGCGTGCCCGTGAGCAGTTTTGTTTTTGTCAATATATGTATATATATACACCAATACACCCATGTACATGCGCACTCCCTTTCTATACACACATACTGTCTTATTATAAGGAATTAGTATACACATATATACACAACACATATACATAAATACACACACACAATTCCTATGTTGTGTAGGCTTTGCGCGCGTGCCTGTGAGCAGTCTATTCTTTTTCCCAATATGTGTACACATATCTGTGCTCCACATATGCCCGCGTGTGAGTGTGAATGTGTGCGCCTGGATGCGAGTGGTTTGACCACTGTATTTGGCCATTATGTGTGTATGTTCTGTGCTTTTGTGTGTGGGGTTATGATCTATTTAGTGCTAGTTTAAATTTGTTTATGAAGTTTTTTTTCTTGTATTTGTAGGTAAGAATAATTGCCTGTTTGGCGTATTGGGATAATTTTAAATTCACCCTGGTTACATTTATAATACAACTGACCCACAAGACAAGGAAAATCAAATAGTTTAGTTTTATCATTCTCCCACCACCATTACTAATCACTTCTACCAATTTACAATAACTATTAGCTACTTATATTAACATTTCTCCAATCCCTTACAACATTACTATCACATCGCATCTACTATTAACATATAGACCCGCTATAATTATTAACATAAACTACCCTCTCACTCAGCATATTAAATATTAAATATCACCATATAAAATAACCAATAAGGATTACAAACCGAAATTTCTACCTGTTACATATACACAGTCATAAAAAACAAACAAATAACCAGCTTTAAATATAACAAATGAACCCACTTTTTTCAAAAATTAAAAAATAAATATAAATAAAAAATAATAACAATTTTTACCTATCACTTCTATAATAACACCAATACACGCAATCTACATAAACCCCAAATTTTAAAAAAATGAATTTAGTTTGTCTGACGATCGCAAAAGAGTGAAACCCAGGGTCACAAACTCACATCAATCCAACCAAATATGTTAGCTCTATCTCTGATATTGAACGCTTTCTAATAAGTACCGCGCATATAATATATAAATAATTATATATATATATATATTTATTTATATTTATATACACACACTTTTCACCAACACACACAAACACACACATACATACATACATACATACATATATATATATATATATATATATATATATATATATATATATATATATATATATATGTATATATATATAAATATAGATAACTGGACTCGTTTCGAAAAACCCACGAATTTTTGATTTGCAAATAATCAAATCAATCTCGAGGGAAAAAAGGTTTTCAAAAAAGAAAGAGCTACAAACATGAACTACTGTCGAATATAAAAGAAATAAAGGAGGACAAGAATATTTATGTAAAAGCTGATAAATATAAATTCTTATATAAGATGAGCCCCAATAATTACAAAAAAATATTATATAAAGAGGTAATAAAAAATTATATAAAAGCTCCTAATGACATAGAGACTAAAATTAACAATGAGGCAAGTATTTTAATTAATAAATTTAATTTAGGTAATCGAGTAGAGAACATAAACTTAAACACTTGCTTTATCACTATAAAAGATCATAAAAGCAATTTTATCAATAATCCCGAATATAGACTTATAAAAACCTACCAAGACAGAATTGGGTAAAATAAGTAAAATAATTCTGCAGGATATATGTAAATCCCTTAGAACTTTCCTTAATCTACTAAGGATTGCATCAAATGGTTTGAAGGTTACAACAAAAATAAAAAAATGTTCATTCATTAGGTATGATATTAAGGAATACTATACATCTATTTCAGAGCAAACACTAAATGAAGCCCTCAGTTTAGCCAAAGAATACATTCAAATTTCTGATGAAAAAATAAACTTAATTAGACATTGTAGAAAAACATTGCTATTCCACGATGTTACTTTATGGATAAAAAAAAGATAATATTAACGGTTTTGACAATCCTATGGGAGCGTATGACGGAGCAGAGGTGTGCGAGATAGTAGGGTGCCTGCTGCTCCATAGACTTAATGAATATATAGACTTTAATAACCATGTGTTGTACCGCGACATAATCATAGTGGACAATAGTAACCCCCAAAAATGTGACAATATCCGTAAAAAACTGCACTGTTTTTTTAAAAAATTCGGATTCAATCTCGACATAGAAACTAATTTGAAAATTACCAATTATCTAGATATTACATTGAATTTACTAAATGGCACAATATACCCATATAAAAAAGAAAACCAAGAACCCCAATATTTAAACACGAAATCCAACCACCCAGCCCATATCATAAGACATATACCTAAAAATATTGGGCATAGACTTTCCACTAATTCCTCCAATAGGGACATTTTTGAGGCTAATAAAACAAATTATGAGGAAGCCCTATTTAAGAGTGGATATAAAAATAAATTAGAATATATTAATATAAATGACCACAATAGTACTCAGAGTAAACGTAATAATAGACAAAGAAAGATTTTGTGGTTCAACCCTCCGTTTAATTTAGAGGTAAAAACTAAAATTGGCAAGATATTTTTTGATTTATTAGAGCAACATTTCCCCCAAAAAACCGAGTTACATAAAATATTTAACAAAAACAATGCTAAACTTAGTTATTGTTGTATGCCGAACGGAGGAACTATAATCAATGGATTAAATAAGAAAAAAAATAGGAATAATCCACGCAGTAATCCCCTGCTTGTAATTGTAGAAAGAAAAACATCTGTCCATTACAGGGAAAATGTCAACAAGAATGCGTAATTTACCAAGTGAAAATTTACAAAAATAGCAAGGATACTAACCCTAAAACATACATAGGTGCTACTCAGAACAATTTAAAAAAAAGATATAATCATATGAGTAGTTTCAGGAACGAAAAGATTAAGCATAGTACCACTCTATCTACCTATGTATGGAGAACCAAACAAGAAGATAATGTAGACCCCATCCTTAAATGGGAAATACTAAAAAAATGCCCCAGATATAAAGCAGGCCATAAATTTTGTAAATTATGTGCAGAGGAGAAATTATCCATAGCTTTATTTGATCAACCTAGCCAATTATTAAGCTCTAAAACTGAAATCCTTAACGTATGTAGACACAAAAAATCTTGGTTACTTATTTAGACGGTTTCCACCTTAGAATTTTTTTTTAATTATTTTTTACTCCCCCCTCCCCATTTGTGTTGAATACATTTTTATCCCCCCATCTACTTAGTTTGTGGTTCTTCGGTCACGTGGTATGGTTTTAATTATCGCCTATAAATTTGTGTTTCTCTTTACCTCGTTAGCCATACTTTCCTTGACGATCCGTTTAGGTGAAACCTAGGTAGGTTTGTCTGGCTCACTAGGTGTATCGATATATATATATATATATATATATATATATATATATATATATATACATACACATATTGACATAAACAAATCTCCTCATCGGGCACACAAGCAAACCCTAAACAACATAGGAAGTGTGTGCATGTGTGTTTGTGTGTATGTTTATGTATGTGTGTGTGTATGTGTCAGTGTATGTATACATATGTGTATACTAATTCCTTATAATAATACAGTATGGATATATGCTGAGAGAAACACAAGAAAGTGGAAATAGATCTAAGAACATACAGGGGTCATTAAAAGATAAGAATATAGATATCATTCTCAACCTTTCTGTTTTATTGCTCTTCACTTACAATTATTTCACTGCCAGTTCAAGAAAGACATTTGGGTCACTAACACACAAAAAGAGAATATCTAATATCGAGAATATTTAACATCGAATAACATAAGAAAAATGAATTCCTTCTAATAATATGTGGGAATATACAGTCTTTGCCTGATGAAGATCTTGAGATCGGAAACCCGTGTAGCAAAATTATTGAAAATAATGCATAAAATATAATTTATTTAAAAAATACACATTACAACCAAAAACGTTTACGGCTTCTCTCTTATTATATATATATATATATTTCTGTAGTTTAGTGCTAGCAGCAAGCAGAAATATTTCTCCTCCCGATGATGGCCATTTTGGTCGAAACTAGTTGAGGAATCTAAATGGAATAATAATAAAAAAACGAAAGAATATTAATCTACAACCCAGTGTGTCTTAGGATTTTAATTTTTTAATTTTTATTGTTCAAAATATATATATATATATATATATATATATATATATATATATATATATATATATATATACTAATGTCCCAGTTAAAGAAACGATTGATATAATTATAATGAAAAATTACAGCAATCTATCTCTCCCTCCCATAAAAATTAAACCTAATATATTATGAAAACTACTTTTGAATTGTACCATGGTGTTTCCTTCTATGACCATCAAAATAACATACAATTTGATGACGTTTCCGGACCAACATTTAGCAACTTCTACATGGCTAACTTTAAAAATAATATATTTAACACTACTCAAAAACCTTCCAACTATCTAAGATATGTTGATGATATTTTCATGATAAGTAAAACAAAGATGAAATACATATATTACAAGTAAAACTTCCAAAGTCTCTGTTCTTAAATTCACATATGAACAGAACAATAAAATTCCCTTCCTTGATGTATTGATAAACACGAATAATAATACATTTACTACCTGGCCACATAAAAACTACTTGCAAGAACATGTGCGCTCTAAACTATAAAAGCGAACGTCTTGACTTTTGGAATATTGCTATTATAAAAATAAATAAACCGTGCAAAAGCTAACTCTTTCCCCCCAAAAAATTTCTACACTGAATTAAAAAATAACATTGCAGATTCTTTGATTTTTTTCAAGAATATCTACATATATATTTGAAACAAAAGACCAAATATGGCAGGCATATTCGATGTACGAACGAATATAGAAAATTGTTTAGTACGACATAAAGAACTGACCTTTCAAACAGCATACTTAGCAATATATTCAATATAATTTTTACTTTTTCTCTCAACGAAAAATGTGAGACCGATAAGAAGTTAGTTTCAGCCATGCTGAGGGTGGGGGGTAAAACTGCTTTCTAAGCTGATTGAAAGTGAAAAGTTTTCCTTTGGAGGTGTTAAAATTAGCAAATGTTTCTTTTCAACGTTATCTCCAGATTGATCTGTGAATTTGATATTACTGACAGTAATTTGCAGACATATGTTTGTAAGGATGAAATACACGAATTAAAAGAAAATTAAAAAAACAACAACTCCATTCTTAACTTCACGCACGAACATAACAATAACAATAACATTCCTTTTCTTAATGTATTGATAGACACTAATAATAATAATAATAATAATAATAATAATAATAATAATAATACATTTACTACCTCGCCATATAAAAATAACTAGCAAAAAATGTGTGCTATTAACTATAAAAGTAAATGTCTTGACTCTTCCACGAAAAAAAAAAAAAAAATTAAACGATCTCTCATTAATAATGACTTTTCTAATTATATTTTTGATGGAAATGTTAGACAAGCCATTAGAAATATAACATAGATCGAAAAGAACATAGACCTCCCTCAAATATCTCGAAATATATCAACCTACTAATCAAATACATTTCAGTTATAAACAAGATAAAAAAAATCCTAAAATCTCATCATTACTAATCATTACTAATGTATTCCACACTGATTTCAGTAAAAAAAATTAACTAATTATATACTATATTAAAATTAACATAACCAACTTTACCATACGCAATAACTTTTCCCAATCAACTAGTGTTTTGGAAAGATCAACATTGTATAACAGTTTAAATGTCATTTGGGATTTTGTATCTCTGCCAAAAAAAAGTACATAAGTTGGCTTGCCGGCAACAACAAAATTATCTAGGAGTCTTTCACTCCATTTGCCGGATACAAGTTCTATCGTCCAATACACACACACACACACACATATATATATATATATATATATATATATATATTGTATTGAGCCCTCTTTTAAATTGAATGTTACAAATGTTGGAATTGGACTCTATTCGTTCTCATTTTACGCACGCACACACACACACACACACATACACATATTAAGAAAGAGAAAGAACAGATGGAATTAGAATCCACAGTTATTAGCATTTACTTTTTTTAAAAGTGCCCAATATATACACAGAGCAAAATATAGTATTGTTAAAATAGTTTTTTATCGTAGATATAGAATAGTAATAAAAATATAATAATAAAATATTATATTATAATAAAATATTATATTATATTATAATAGATTACAATAAAAGTAAAAAATATTGTAATTATTATAATAAAAGTATTTTAATAATATTATGTGTGTGTGTGTGCGCGCGCGCCTGTTTGTGTATTGTAAATCTTTCTTTCCGATACGTTAAATCTTACATTTTTTTGGTTGGATGAATCTTCCAAATGCAAAACACAATAATCGCGCCTTTCGATAACTGTGATGTTTTGAAGCCAGTTGGAAAACTTGCAGTTTCAAACGTGTGATAAAAGGCAACTAACTTTGCTGTATTAATAAATTTTCTTTTTTTTTTTTAACTTGAACCAAATTGATTCTTTCTGTTTTCACTTTTTCCGTTGTATTTCTCGATTCTTTTGTTGACGCCTTTGGAGACAAAACAAACTCTCCTCTCAATTTTTGCCTTGTCTTTTCCACCACACAGTTGCCCCACACAAAATACTACATTCGATTTGTGTGTTAAAGACGAAATTCTAACACAATTATTCATACACTCTCAACTTCGAGAGGCAACCTGATATAAACAACGTTTCTATTTGACTCATGTGATACTTTCGACTAAACTGATTTTTTTAGAGGATTGAAGATTTTGAAAGAGTAAAAAGTTTGACTATTCTTTACATTTCTGAGTTTGCGATGCGAAGCTTTTTAAAAACGATATTATTATTATTATTATTATTATTATTATTATTATTATTATTATTATTATTATTATTATTATTATTATTATCTCCTCAATAGAATCATAAAAAAATGTGAATAGAATGACTTCTTTTATGAAGTTATTAACTTCCTCAATTAACAAATACAATTATTATTGTCATGATTTTCCATACAACATACTTATCACGATTTTATTCATTGTCTTTTTTCCTAATCACTTTTTGTAATTTTATTTTCTTTCTATCATTCCATCTCAACAGAATCAAGCTGTTTTTTTTATTTGATGCTTCTGTTACTTACATATTACCCTTTAATAATAAAGGGCACATTGCGCAACATACCTGCACGGAGACAATATTATATGAATATTACATATATTTTCTATTATTTTATTTAAAGGAGACACAGAGACAGACAAAATGACAGACACATAAAAAGATTGAAAAAAAGGAAGAGAACAAACATTTTTACTATTAAATTAATTGAAAACAAATTCATTATTAATTAAGCCATGACTGCAATATGTAAATCATATTATCAGTGCATTGTGCTTTCAAAAAAATTCTTGAATAGTGTTCTATAATTATTGAATATTAAATATAACACTATAAATCGATATTCAGATGTCAGAAGAAGAGCAACGAGAGGAATTGGTAACATGGTTTGTCTTTTACACATAAAAACTATACATCGACTTTAGTAATACGCACGTTATCATATAACAAAGAATTCTATTCCCGCATGTCATTTAAAAGCAACTTTTCTATTTTATGTCAAGCAATTCAATAGCCAATTCTCCACCCACTTGCCAACATCTTCCTGTTATCATAAATCTGTTACTTAAATTATTTTATATTATTATAATTATCCCAAAAAGATAACGGGGAAATGAATGAAAAGCAATATGCTATCAACCTGGTCATAGAATTTAATAATTAAATATCCATTAATATATTAACTTGCATTATTTTCACTCCCGTATCGAGTGTCAACTGATTTATTGGCATTCATTCGACTCTATGCAAAATAGTGCAAGTCGATTTTATCTATGTCACTACAAAAATTCAACTGAAGAGTTTAGCTTATGTACAATACTGTTTGTAAAAACTGAATCATTTTGACGTTGGTTTCATATTGAATGTCATCTCCTTCTGAGTATGGAGAAATATTACTATTTATTGCAAGTTCACATCTAAACTTAATTACAACGTTAAATAACTTAATTACACGCACAAGCACACACACACAGATAGAAAGTACGCGTATGTGTGATTAAGTCATTTGACATACATAATTCCTGGACATCAATGTAAAATAATAACACTGTGTTCAAATGTCAGAAGAAGAAGAAAGCAATATGTTAGCAAACTGATCATAGAATTTAGTAAATAAATATTCCATTAATATGGCAACTTGGTTTATGTTGTCTTCTAGTAGCTTCAGGCTATCAGGTAATGTTTCTTTTTCTCAGAACAACGGAATATCTCATGGATAATGACTGAGAGAAGATTACGTTAATGATAGATATATACATACGTACACATTACATTTTATTATGCGACAGTAAACAACGGAGAAAAATGTTGTCTCATTTTCTGGTGTTGACTGTCAGCGTAAAATTCCTATCATTTTATTGATTTCATTAAACACGCTTGTTGACGTAAAATTGACCTTCGAAGACGCATGTTCAGTTCAGTATGGAGTAGGTTCTTTTCTGAGCTTCAGAAATGTTCGTTATATTTCTTTCATCAAATTTCTTTTGCGTAGCTTATGTCTGTTTCAACACACTATTTGAAAGGTTAGCGAAAACTATGACGCTTTTCATATACATTTGGGCATGTCTTTCTTTATACGGAGCTGGATTGTAAATTGGAAGGAAGTTGAAAAGACAAGAAGAAAACGGACGAATATTTGAAGAAAAAATAGTAATTGTAGAGAGACCGAAAAAAAATTAACGTGAAAGCGAACTAGAAAGAATTATGGGAACAAAAAAGATGCCAGTGAGAATTGTAAAGAAGAGAAGCATATTTCGTTAAAAAATACAATTGTTATTGAAAGAAGGAAATATGTTTGAAACAAAAGGAAATTATTAAAAAAATATGCCAAATAAAAATAAAGAAATCTGCAAACGTGAAAAGGAAAAAAAGAAAGTAAATAATGATAATAAATAGATAACTAAAAAAGATGAGAAAAAAGCAAGTGGGTATCAGAAATTAAGAAAAATAAAAGAAAGAAAATAAGAAAGGAAAAATAAAAATAAAATTGGGAAAGAAGATCAAAAAAATAAAAGATGAATTATAAATTAAGAAAGAGAAAAGGCAATCAGGAATGAATGAAAAGACGTTGTGTAAAGAAGGCAGGAAATAAAAGAATAAAACTAAAAATAAACCAAAAAAATTTGTAAACGAATGAAAATGCAATGAAGGAATCTTGAAGAATAGAAGACAATTTGAAAATTACAAATGTTGGTCATAAAAGAAAATTGAAATGTGTAGCAATTGTCAATATAATAACGTGTACCAATCTGCAATTGGCTGTGAGACAGATATCAGAATAAGGTTAAAATACCTATGCAACATGAGATAGATAGATAGATAGATAGATAGATAGATAGATAGATAGATAGATTTAATAAAAAATAAAACAACAGGTGAATCAAAGAGAAGGGCAGAAATATAAGGCAAAGGAGATTTGTACAAAACCCAAGTAACATAAAGATTTGAAACGTAAATAAACGTAGTAAACGAGAAAGTTTAAGCATCACCTAAAAATGAATTACGCATAAAGCCGCGGGGGACGAACGAGAGTTTGCGAGTTTTAACCTGATTAGTCGAATGTAATTTATTTCTGAGATCGCAACTCGTTTTTGTTTTTACAAAAGTGTCACGCTGGATGTTGCAACTTTGACATGAAAAAAATTAAATTCCTTATGACTGTTTGTGCCAAGGTCGAGCTGGTGCTGTAACCTTCTTGACCTGACCAATTTCCAAAGTCTGACCATCTGAACAAAAAAATATTTTGAAATGTTTTCCAAGTAGGAATGATATCTTTTCAGCGCTCTTACATGATATGAATAACGCCTTTTTAAATTTCATAGTAGCGTTTAATAGAGACGAATTCATTAGAATGAAAGAAAACAAAATTATTCTTAAAGGACTGACATCTTCTTAGCTCCCTTCACTATATTTTAGATACACTTTTCCCAACTTTAATTAAGTTTAATAGAGATGAATTCATTAGAAACACAAAAGGTGTTTGCGTGTGAGACAGCATAAAAATAAGCTGTATTACATTACTGTACATAAGTATAGAATTGAAGCCAAATACTTTACATTCGAGCATATCGATTAGTATAAGTGTGTATCCGTGCTTCTTAAATGCAAATACACACGGAAATTGAAAAATTGTCTTTCTTTAATCAAATGTAAAATATAGGAATGATAGTGACATAGAAATAAATAAAAGTATCTGATCTGTAGCATTCGAAAATATTTGTACAAGAGCTCTAAATAATTTTATGGATTTACTCTGACATCTTGATACTTTCATCAGAGTTGATTTTTAAATTTATTGCATGCAATTGTAGTCCCAAACATCATTATTATTATTGTCATTAAGTCGTGTTGGTTGTTTACTTCAATGTGAAACCCAAGCATTAATTCATCTATCACATCCATCCAATGTAGCTCTACATTCATCAGTAAAAGTGACTATTGAGTGATTAATTTTCATGTACTTTTTAGCCCAATTTGCTTTTGTGATGTTTATTGAAAGGGAGGTGTATGGATGTTTTGATGTTTTTAGAAATCTGCTTCTTTTCTCACGTTTTAGATGTAATAATTATTTGCTGGTCAGTCTGTTCTTCTTAATTGTTGCCATTCCTTTCATAGTTTTTTTTTCTCACCATTTCAATGTATATTTTCCTTTTTTTTTACTGTAATTCTCTTCAAATGTATGGCAGTTTCCGGGGTTATCGTTTGAGGTTATATCTTGCTTACAAAACATGACAACATTTGTTTCTAAATCAGAGTTTCCCGAACTTGTTTCAACCAGCATATAATCTTTCGGTCAACGACCCCCACCATCGTCAAGTTAAATTTTGAATATTATACTAAATTCATCTTTCATAGAAAGATAACACTCAAGTTTTAGTGCAAAAATAATTTTAAAACGCTTCATAAAACAATATTTATTTAATAGCTTATCTCAATGTTTTCAATGCGATGGTTGACTTTGGTACTTACTAAAGCTCTTACTCTAGGTTCCAGGCTGCTTAGAATTAATCTTATATCTCCTCGTTTTGTAATTTGCAGGCTGTTTCTTTGTTTAGGAAGAAGCTGCGTAAAAGCGTTGAAACCACATTCAGCGATATAGGAAGTTGGAAAACAATAAAGAAAAGTTTAATAGCTTCCCTTAGCTTTAGATTCCTATAAAAAAAAATCCATTTCTAATCAATATTGAATCCTTTTTGAATTTTTGAAAAACAAAAATGGATAAATGCCTACGATCCTCCTGAGTATGTTCACTGCTCCCCAAATGAAATAAAAACTCCCAGTGCCCCCTTTCAGCATAACAGAGCAACGTTGGGAAACAGTCTTATAAATAAATACCGATACCCATAAGAATATATATATATGTCTACAATGGGGATCTTATCATTCGAGTTTCATAGAACGAAAATGTAAATACTTGTATAAACTGAAATTCACATGGGCATTTATATAGATATAACTTTACTAATTTATTGTAGAAACATAGACTTGCTAAATAAAATATGACATAGAAAAAATACATGGGCGCCTGTGCGTACACGTATCCGTATTAATTGAAATTTGATCTTTGATTTATGCGTCAATGAAATGGACTGGTAAGAAAGCAAATTATCTAGGAAAGTCAATATTAATCAATATTAATTATCACCAACCCCCATATATATATATATATATATATATATATATATATATATATATATATATATATATATATATATATATCGGCAAGAAAAGAAACATAAACAATAACATGAATATTTTTATAAAAATCAGATGAACAAAAATTATAAGCAGGATGAATGCAGAATTAAGAACATTATAAAAAAATGTATAACAGCAGTTGACATCTGTCTCTATTTCTGAGATGAGGTATTATGTACATTATTTACATTATTCGGGCTGTTGTTCTCATCTTTGTCGCCATATTTATTACAACGTTTCGGCCGTTGTACCCTCCGACCTTCTTCAAGTGGTTGGAATGTCGAACGGAACCCTTTATTTCACTCACTGGGGTAGACTGTTCTAGTTCCACGTGCCATGTTTAATGGATGTCAGTTATCAGTTATCGCCTGTTAATTTTCCCTCTGAAAGTTCTCCACTGCCTTAACCGGGTATTGAACACACACACACTTTTTGGGTTCTGTCACTAGATCTAAACGCCTTT
This sequence comes from Acanthosepion lycidas, assembly GCA_963932145.1. Classification (NCBI taxonomy): domain Eukaryota; kingdom Metazoa; phylum Mollusca; class Cephalopoda; order Sepiida; family Sepiidae; genus Acanthosepion; species Acanthosepion lycidas. The sequence goes on along the minus strand of OZ010584.1, from coordinate 122,393,624 downwards.
ATCCTCTGTACCATGTGAGGACTTCTGTGTATGAATTTCTGGGTATTATAAGCCTAATGTCTTCAGCAACCATTTTTTACCAGTGCTCATATTACAATCTTTAGCTGTTATCATTACATGTTTTACCAGAGCTCATATTGAAATTTTGTTATTATCTCTTTTCTCTGGCATTATATAAATTGAAAGGTCAGAAGGTGACGCACAAAGTCCATCACCCACCAGTGAAAGCAGTAGTCTACATCAGCTAATATCTGCTGAGTGCCTCTGAGAAGTCAGTATCGAATAAGGGTTTCAACTTCGTCACAACCATCAGACGAGTGCCATACTTGGACATCATTACCAGAGTCGAGGAGGTGACATTGAACATCCCTCAGGCTCAGGCGGATGAACTGTGATGGAAAGTGAGACAGACCTTGGAGAGGGCCAAGGCGTCCAGGTCTAACATAACAAAACTGGAGAGGCTGGCGATTGGATCCCTACAGAGGAACGAAAACATCATCATACTACCGGCTGACAAAGGTAATGCGACTGTAGTGATGGACAAATCGGATTATATAAGAAAGCTGGAAGTCCGCATTATCAACGGTAGCTACAGCTACAGCAAAGTAAAAAAGGATCCTACAATAAAAAAGGAACGCAAACTGTCACAGATACTAATCAAGAACAAGGATCACTTCCCCCCTAAGATGTATAGGCAGTTATCGCAGCGTTACACCAATCTAACTCACATATACGATTTCCCTAAGATTCACAAAGACGGTATTCCGCTCAGGCCAATTGTTAGTTGCCAAGGCTCTATGCGTCACCCTCTGAATCAGTTCCGTGTAGATATAACTGACCTATTGACCGGAAAGTCACGTTAATATGTCCGAAAAATCCGCCCACTTCATGAAAATAATCAAAGATGCCTCCAACCTATTTAACCAAATGGGGATCTTAGATATGGTGAGTTTCACCAAGGTAATAATGGAAGAGGCGTTTTCAGTAGTCAGACATAGATTGACTCTGACTCATCCCAAGAAGAACAGACCAGTATTCCAATAGATAATCTGATGGAGAAGTAGACTTTCTATACACAAACAACGCACTTGGAAATGGGATCTCACATATATCGACATAATGAGGGCTTAGACATGGGCTCGCAATTATCACCGGCAATAGCGAATATATACATGGAATACTTTGAGGAAATGTCATTAGAATCTATATCTCTAAAGCCAACTATATGGTTAAGGTACGTAGACACCTTCATACTCTAGCCACACCAGGAAGATGTTCAGATTCTACTGGACCATTTGAACTCAATAAGACCTTCGATACAGTTCACAATGGAGAAAAAGAATAAAAACTCATTCCCATTCCAGGATGTTCTAATATCTCGAACAGAACATGGGCTTAAGACATCCGTATACCGTAAAACGACATTCACCGGACAGTACCTCCATTTCAACTCCCACCATCCATACAGCGTAAAGAAAGGGGTCGTCCGCTGCTTACAACACCAAGCAAAAGTCATAAGTGGCGACCCAGAGACATTAGATAAAGAATTGGTCAGTATAAGTAGTACCCTACAACGGAACAACTACACTGGGTACATGGCAGAAGCCCCCAAAGACTGGGATAGGCAGGTACAAGAAGAGGAGGACAACAACACTCAGAAGACAGTCTGCCTGCTTTATGTGAAGGGGTTATCAGAGAAAATACAAAGGATCTGCGGTCCATATAGCATCAGGACAACCTTGAAAAGCTTGACGATACTTCGCAGATATCTCGCACGTGTAAGACCCACTCCATAGAGGAGAACATGACTAAAGACTGTGTGTAGGCTATCCCGTGCAGCTGCGGAAAGAAATATAAAGGAGAGACAGGCCACCCGCTCAAGGTAAGGTTTCAAAACACCAGAAACCTGTAACACGAGGGGAAGTGAAAAAGTCAGACGTGGCTGACCACATATGGAGAGTGAAGGGAGATCACCGCCCTCTGTGGGATCAAGTTGAGACCATAGACAAGGAACACCATTGGAAAATTCGTAAACTTAAGGAATCATTACACATACTAGGCCACAAAAATCTTCTGAGCCGACCAAGCATAGAAATAAATACAATATGGGAAGCAGTAATAAGGAGTGCAAGAGAAAAGAGATAATAACAAAGTTGCAATATGAGCTCTGGTAAAAACATGTTTGATAAAATTGCAATATGAGGACTGGTAAAAATGGTTGCTGAAGAAATTAGGTTTATAATACCCAGAAATCCATACACAGATGTCCTCAAACACAGTGGATAAAGGCGTTGGTTAGATTCAGTGACAGAATCCAAAGAGTGTGAGTTCAATACCCGGTTAAGACAGTGGAGAACTTTCAGAGAGAAAATTAACAGGAGATAACTGATAACTGACATCTATTATACATGGAAATAGAACAGTCTACCCCAGTTGACAATAGCAAAAATATTAGATTAAATATTTCTTGCAAAAAATTTAAAACCTCTGAAATTATAGTTAAAAATAATAATTCACCTTCTACAACAAAATTAAATAGGGCAAAAATTATTTACGAATTTAAATGCCCATTAAGGAATTGTATTCCTGATCAATCAAAATTCGTAAATAATTATATAGGGTAATCGATTCTCTCTACACCTTTCTGACTACAGCTCAATTAGATCTCATTTAAATATTCATGGACACCTACCGGACACTATTCGTAACATAGTTGTTGACAACTCTAATATAAAAGCATCATCTACATGCAAAAGAAGGCTAAGAATAATGGAAGCCTTATTAATAAAAACAAAAAATCCAACACTTAATAATATTAACTTTGAACATGGACATAATATCTTGACAGTTTTTTGAAAAATGAAAACATTTTATAAAACATACATACAACAAACTATTTCTTATTTAACAGTTAAAATATTTAATACTTGAAAGTGGTTAAATGTATAGCTGAAAGCGCTCGTGTAAAAAGAACAGTTTTTATATAATTTATAATTCGAAAAGAAAAAAAAACAATAATTAGATCGCATGAGAAATTCTATAAAAAAACTAAATAAAAGCACCTTGTCTGTCGTATTCAACGAAATGTTCATAAAAGAAGGATTGCTGCTGATATATATATATATATGTATATCTATCTATCTATCTATCTATCTATCTATCTATCTATCTATATATATATATATATATAAACACACACACACACAGATATATATATATATATATATATATATATATATATATATATATATATATATATATATATATATATATATAAGTATATATAAGTGCGCAGGTATGCAGAAAATAGAAAAGAACACATTGGCTGCATAATCAGGAGTCCCTTAGTATTTTGTTTTTATTTTTAAGAAGACAGTGCTCCATACAGAAGTAGAGCATATATTATAATATTTTTTGTTTAAAAATATGATTCCTTCGCTACATAAGTGTTCTCATGTTTCAAAAACGAGAGCCGAAACCATCGAAATAATGATTAAAATTAAGTTTAATTGAGGTGTTTAGTCCCGTTTCCTTTTCAAGCGAAATTTTAGGAATAAGCTATCTCTTGGTTTACGCGTGTTTTTAGGCATGGTTCGTTATAACATTCGTTATTGTGGGAGTCGCTAGGCGACTTATCTTCGTTAAGTGGTCAGAGAGTTAATTCTTATCTATAGACTCATCATATTCTGAGAGGTTTTGCTCGGGTTTGTTAGGGTATCTATTTCAAGGCTAATGTTAGCGGTCATCCTCTAGTTAGTTCCCAGCGAGGGATATTTTTATTGCGCGCCTACAAGTCGTTATGTGTCGGGAGGATTTTGATTTATTATTGTCTGATCATCTCTTTATTTATTTGTTTATTCAAGTGGGTGTTTCATATACAAACCAGATTACACTGAATTTCAATTTGTTTTTGACGACTACAGAAAGGGTTTTTCCTATTTAATGATTTGGCTAAGCTTTTACGACTTTTATTAAACTATGGGATTTTTTAATGCTAATTATTTAATGCGAAAATTTGTTGATGTCGGCAAAAAACCGTTAAATTCTGCCTATAGTTTAATAATGTTTCATTATTTAGAAAATTAATGATGTATACACACACATACACACACACACACATATATATATATATGTATACACACATATGTATATATACACATATGTATATATATATATATATATATATATATATATATATATATATATATATATAATTTATGTTTTCAAAATTATAAGATACGGATGTTATCATCACTAGAAAATTTTCAATTTTGTTTCAACACTACTCGTCTCTTATCAAGTGATGGTGTTGATTGCAAAATAAAGGGTTTTAAGAGTTCAAAAACCATCAAACTCCATCAGTAGGGGAAACATTGTTACGTAACCTATGATGTCAGAAGATAAGCATATGCTAATTCCAAATAACGTGACAATATACCCTAAGTACAAGTTATAAATGCATTAAACTTAAGATTAGATTAAATTAGAAATCAATATAAAGTTATAAATTCATAGTTAAATTTAAAATTAAAATTACAAATTCTAAATTTAGCTGAGCCTCAAGTTTAATATTATTGCAAAATTATTCAGAATTTGAATTTTTCCTTCTATTTTCAGTACGAAAATTCATCCTTCTATTTGCGTGTGCGTATATTTGATTATATACACCTGTTTGTGTATTAGGATGTGAATGTGTTTGTTCTATCATTTGAAAATTCCCTTCCCTATCTACCTCCTTATTGGAATTCAGACTTTCATGCATCAAAAAGGTGTGGCGATCGTAGATATTTCTTGCATCTGCGTACAAACTTAATTGATAAATTGGCACTTCACTATGAAGAATAAATTATAGTTTTTCACTTAGTTTCATTTCTAAGTATTTTTCTAATAATTTTAAACCTAAAGATAGCTTAAATTTGAAATTTGATATTTCTAATTTTAAATTAAATGTGAAATTATTACTTTATTAGTTATATTGATTTTTAATTAAATCTAATCAATTTATTTTGAATTACAATATACTTATATTCTGATAGGTCATCATAGATTGTGTAATAATTTTACCCTACTGAAGGGGTTTGGTTGTTTTTTTAAACTCTTAAAACCCTTTATTATGCAATCAACACGATCACTTGATAAGGCACCAGAAGTTTTGAAACAAAATTACAATTCTCTAGCGATGATGCATATGTTATACATTTGAATAAATAATATTTGCTCTATTCGGTATTGAGCAGTCTTTTAAGAATAGTGTTATCGGAATTTTATTCCATCTGTACCAGCCCTTTACTTGTATGCATATATATATATATATATATATATATATATATATATATATATATATATATATATATCTGTGTGCGTGTGTGTGTGTACCAAAGGATTGGTAGATTGTAATATCTTTAAATTATATGTATTTGAAAAAAACTTTTGGTAATTATTTTCTAATTTCCTCCTGGATATAATCGAAAATAAACCTATTTGGAAATCTTTTTGATTCTCTGGCAATCTTTCCATAGTAGTTCATTTCGTAGATCGATATTGTAGTTCATTTGATTTCTGTTTCACAGTCGGAGTTTTCATCTTTTTCTTTTCTCTGAAAACTGTTGAATGAATCTGTCTTTCAGAGAGAATAGATCATGAGTAAGCATCTATTCACAAGAAACAATCATGTTCCAACTGTGAGCACAGACAAATTAATTTCTCTTAGCGTTGCGCTCGAAATTTCCCGATATCCAATGCCCTAGTATTAGATATTAGGAATAGATTAATTCCCAAAAGAAATACTGCTTTCTTTGACTGATGTGAAATCTCTGGTGTATGAAATTATATTTTCAGTTCTATGCTCCTTGATAATTTCTTATCCGGATTATTTCCTATTATTTATTTTGCAGTTTCGTGTTTGACTTATAGAATCCAAAACAGCTAATGATGAAATGTTTGTCTCCTTGAGAGCAGTCATTTCAAGGCAATATTTTAAAACTCTGCGTTATTTCTACAAATTATTTTCTGTCCTTCAACTTTCATTCGAGATTGAAGATTGGTTCTCTGATTCTTTGAATGGAATATCTATTCATATGGAACAAGGTCAAAAGAATTAAGGAAGATTATCTTTGAAAGATTCAATTTATTCCACCAATAAACACAACCCATCTATGAGCTTAACATGACCAAAACTCATGAATGTAAGAATTAAAAGACAACTGAATGCCTGAACAATGATTATCCTGTTATTATTATCTGCGAGAGGGACATTCATAGATACAGACAGAGGGAGCATAACATTTTAAACTGTGACTGTCAGTTGAACATTTCACTGTGACCTTCTGACCAAGAAGATGGCATTGTAGATTGAAACTGATACTTACAAATACTGCTGATTCATATGTTCACACACACACACACACATATATATATATGTGTGTGTGTGTGTGTGTGTGTATATATATACGAGGATAAATAAAAACAATCTGCACAGTGTAAACATTACTGCTCCTCTTGCATTTTGCACCAAAGAGGAACAATGTGCAGAGTTCCGAATCTTCAGAAAACAATCTATGTCATCGATGATAACTGGCCGTTTCTCCATTACTAATATCTTGAGCTTCATGAATCTTCTCGTCAGTGGTCGAGGATGATGGGCGTCCAGCTTCTTCGTGCGTCACGCCTGTCAGGCTACGTTTAAACTTCTCGATACAATCATACACACTTCTACACGGTATTGCATTATCGCCGTATTGTGTTAAAAGCCTCCGATGAATTTCAGCTCCTGACACAACTTCCGACCAGATATATCGCATCACAATTCCTTAGTGTACACTGTTAACGGATCAGTAATGTTTACACTGTAACAGCAACAAGAAAACTGTCGCTATTACACTCAAACTTCAATTACATCACTAAAATAATACTAAATATGAGTACCAGTGAGCAGAAGGCAGTGTGACAAGTTAAAGATATATTATGGCGAAAGTGCGGATAATTTTTGGCTGCCTCTCTTATATACGTGTTTTCTTTCCAGGGTAAAATCAAAATCCAAGCACGATAGTAATTTTTATGAGATCTGCAGATTTAATAATTACATTAATTTCAGAATTTAAATTAATCAATGTTAAGGAAGTATATGTTCCATTTATTCCTTACTTCCCGTTCCGAAAATTATGTTTTTCTCCAAAATTTACACAGTAATATGCTTGATTCACATCAAATCGACAAATTTACTGCGGTGAAATGGATTTGCATCGGGGATTGGGATTTTTTTTTCTTTTTATCACTTATCCACTATCTCCCTATGAATAACTTTTTATCTATCTATCTATCTATCTATCTATCTATCTATCTATCTATCTATCTATCTATCCTCATCAGTAGAAGTAGCAGTAGTAGCAGTAGCCTTAACTAAGTGACTGAAGTTCAAACCACTTCCTTAAATGCTTCCAAGATGAACATGATCGCGCTGATACCAGCAAACGCCACTGTTTTCTATCTGGTCATTCAATATTGCATTTGATGTCCATAAGGCACCAATCAAAACTTACCCCGCTCGTTATTTTTCCTTCTCGGTATATGTCTGGCTCACTGCCATTTTTGTTTTATCTCTCCTATGACATTTCTTATCCCTGTTGACCACTTCCTATCAAGAAGATCTTTTTCACGCTCTGTCCATTGAGTTTTGTGCTTTTCCGAATTTGTTTTCAAGCGATTTAATTAATTTCCATTTTTTCACACCCACACATTGATTCATGGCGTTACACATTCATTATACATTTTACGATTTGACTATATTGCCACGGTCATTCAGAGAACTATTAATCTAAGATATTTGAAAGTCTCTTTGTAAGCATGTTTTATTATAATTTTAAAATGTTTAATCGTTAAGAGGTAGAACGAGGTATAGTTAAATTTTATTATCTCCATTCTATATAATAAGTGTATTTCCGCGATTGAAATTTTGTAGAATATTTTTAATTTTATCTTACACAGGGAAATAATTATGACTTTCTCCTGCCATTTTTGTTGCAACGCCATCTGGTTGTTTCTCCGTTTCACATTTCGAATTTTTTTTCATCCGTTGCCATCATTTGTATGTTCCAAAATGAGTGTTGGAAGAATATTATTTTTGATATTTGCAGTTTTGTTCATGATACGTTGAGTATTCTTAATACATTTCGCTTATATTTGATAATCTCTTCTTTTTGTCTTTCAATATAAGCCAATACTGTTTATTCCATGTAGGTTGTGAACCAAAACATTTCGATTATTCCGACTAGCATTCCAAGTTATTTTCTTTTACCTCATTTAATTTGTCTTCTTATTTTGTTAAATTTGGCATCTTTGGTTTTATCTCTATTTATGACAACGGCCATATTTCTGATTTTTCCCCATCAGTTCAGTTTGACTTTATGTGTTTATTGTTATTTTCATTACTTTGCCTTATTATTCCTATTGCTTTCATAGTTGTCAGGTTGCTAGTCATATTTTTTATGTTATTTTCTAGGATCTGTTTATGACTTTTATCTGATACTGGTGAATATTCGTGCTTAGGAAATATTATTCTTCCTTGAAATGATACTGCTTCTCTCAATTTTAAAATCAATTTACATGCTGCAAGCTATTATGCCATAGATGCAAATAACATTGGTAGAATTAGTATTCTCCCAGATAATGTTATTGATGCAGTAAAATCAAATAATTTCTTTATCCGAACTTTTAAATATATTTTTTATATATTATATAGACTATTATTCGACGATAAACGTTGAATTCTGATTAGTATCTAAGCCACACTGTGTCTAAAATACTATCGATAATTTGTAACTAAAGTTTACTTAAAAATAAAATACATATTTACTTAATTTCAATAGGAATAGATGACCTCTTTTAAAAATGGTTAAGCCTCACTAAAAAGTGGCTTTGTGCTGGTTGATGCTCAATTTCAGATCAATTCGTCCAGAACGCGCAGATTTATGTACTGGCTGTTTTTTTTTGTTTTTTTTTTTTTTAATATTTTCACACGGGAACATGACAGAATATATTTAGCATTTTCATCATTTTGGGTTTAAGAAGCTACTGACCAACTGAACCTACACGTTTTCCTTATTTTTGATGAGTTTGATGGTTTGGTTAACACTGATTCATATTAAATCCCCACTCAGATAAAAATAATCCATTAGCATCTATTGTATCCAACTTTGTTAACTTTGTTTAGAAAGTTCTTTGATCATTAGATGATCCACAGTAAATTTGTGTTCAGGTTCTTACAATGTTTCAGAAATTTGGCAGATTTTCTTTTATCATATTGTGGGATATGTAATAATTTTGTTTCCATTTTAAAGCGTTGTCTTTATTTACATCTTCAGTTCATGGTAGTCCCAGCATCCTCCTGTAGAACCATATTCCCGTTGCTTCAAATTTCTTATTCATCGGTGAAGAACTTGTCCAATTTTGGCTTAAGAGAAAATGGATGACGGAATGAAAGAAACAGTTTGATCTTCAGTCAGTACATTTGACTTGGAGGGAAAAGTTAAATTTGTCTCTAAAATTTCTAATGATTAACTTTGAATTACCCGGTTCTGTCCACTACTCTAGTTGACTGATGATTATCTATTGCCCAAATTAAACTGGTGCCACGTTACATTAATCATAATAAATATCAATGAACATCTCTTTTGAAAGTAAAAACATCCAAATTAAAAACTATATAAAATGAATCCAATCTCTCGTTCGTCTCACCATTATCTGAAGAAAGAATAGAATCTTGGAGTAATTTCTGATATTAAAGGAACGATAAATATATTTTGATTAATATAATCAGTAGATATAATTGACGTCTGTTTCAATTAATGAAAACTGAAGGAAGTAAACAAAAACACAAATCAACATTTAAGAATAAGTTATGACTTAAAGGCATACTGGCGCACAAACACATACACAACCATATATGTATATGTATGTGTGTTATTTTGGCCGTGTGCGTTTCGATATTTTTTATTTTGAATTCTTTGAGATTAGAGTTGATTTGTGGAGTTTATCAAACATCTCTATAAATATCACAATTTTCTGAGGCGAATCACATTCGATTCATTTTCTCTCTTACATAAAATAAACATTCTGTTGTTTTACTGTAAAAAAAAAGATTCAGTCGAAATAACTGTTTCGAAATATTTAAAATTATCTTCTTTGACGGTGAAAGAAAATCATTTACCAAAAAAGAAAATTTACTTTTTTTTGTCTTAAAATAGGAAGATGAATAAGCAGCATTTTATACCAACTACAAAATTACCGATTACATTTCAGTTTAAGAGATCCTTTTTCGAAAATAATCGCACGATGATACTTTTTTATATAGAATCTTGCGAGTTTCTTATCTTCCGACCAATGACCAGCAAATATTTATTCACTTCAAATATATTTTGTTTTCAGCGTGAATTGATGAATTTCATTGGTTGTTCAGATGGCAGCTGCATTTAAGCCTTTTATCTTGCATTTTGGAATTTACCTCTCGTTTTTCTTTTAGTCATGAAAAATGTCAGACATTCACATTTTAATATTAACTCATTTACGCCGTAGTCTCGGTTTTAAATTGATTCAAAAGTTAAAAAAAAACATATGTAAGGGCGAACCAAATTCTTCTTAAAATCAAATTCGATGAGTGTAAGAAAGTGATTACTAAAGAGGAATTAGGAAGATTTGGTATACCTGATACTTTCTTGAGAATAGCATAAGTGACCTTTATCTGGCAAAAGAATGCTACAGATGACATTTTCTGTCTAGAATGACAAATGCACATAGCAGTTTTGTGAATTATGGAAATACAATGGCACATGTTATCTATATGGAAAGTAGAATGTCATATATTATTTCTCTGGGACGAGATTCAAATAACAAACAAGGAACATTTGAAGAAAATGTTGACAAACCCGAAACATATTCACTTATGGTTTCACCACTAGTTAACTTGATTGCAAATGATGTGCTGGGGAATTCCGCCGTTACTGCAAAGAATAATTTGGGAACAGAGATGAGTGTTATTGTTTCGTTTGATTGTATGTCTTTTCTAGAATTAATAATACTATTGATATATATAGAATCGTCTTTCTCGGTCCATATTTTGATGAAATATATATTTGTCCTCATTTATAACGAAGTCTATAACTGATGAACGGTTAAAAAATATTAAACGTCAGAAATAATGAATAGGGAGAAGACAAAAACAATATTTAATGTGTAAATAACTTTTTCAAAGTTATAGAGAATAAAATTTTAGCGCGAAAAGTGAGTTAAAGTCGTCACCCAGTTTCATTTTTCTTCTAAATAAGAGCATCTAATCGAAGTGGTATAGAGATTCTGAAGTTGTATATCAATCGCATATGACAGGGTAGATTGCAATAACACTAGCGGTAGACTCAATGAACATCAATAGTGTAGATTTCTCTACAGTGTCTCTATATGCCATATGCGTCAAGAGAAGACAGATTATGCCATTACATAAACACCATCTGCTTGCAAAACAACCTTTTATCAAGATGCATCCATCAGCTCATGTTGTCCATTTCACATCGAAATTTGAACATCGGCCTGAATTAGCTGGATTCGTTTGAATCAGTGCCACTCTTCTGGGCTTCAATTGTGAATAAACTGTGACTTAGGTGAGGACAATATGGGGGTTAATAAAGGAACATTTATTGATTAAAGAATCCGAAACTTCATGATGCACATTATATTCAGTGAATTGCGTTGACAGTGATGGAGTTGAATAGCATTTAATTGGGATAGGATTGGATGTAATATACCATTTCATTGGTCGGGGAGCTTTCTCTGCCAGTCGATGTTGATCCTAATTTTCTATTATGTGTAGATACCACTAAAAATCATATTAACATATATCTATTATACATTTTCTGCTTTTGTCTGAGAAAAACATAAAACAGTTGGTCGCTTACGAGCAATATGATGAAGTCCCTGTCCTCGGCCATTATGTTCTTCACAGACGGCTTTAATATCCCCGCCATCAGCCATTCTTGGTACATTCACAACACTGTAGACATGCAATTTAAAAAAATATTAGGTTGGTGCAAAAATAATGACGTAATAATGTCGTTTTTTTGACGTATTCTTTAACGTTCAAAAAATGACATTATTACGTCATTATTTTTGCACCAACCTAATAAAAAGTTTCATACATCTTGCACCCTACTCATTAACATGATCCATCTAAACTGCCGCATTTCATGTCACTTTACCAAGAACAAAGGAGTTGCTGGTTACAATAGTTCAGTAGATATTATGACAAAACTACTCTAGATTTGGCAATTTCCATTAAAGCAACATTCGGTATCACCAACAACAATTATATGTACATACTGCTAACCTATAACTTTAGACACGTCTGTGTCTTATAAACTTGGGACTCTTGAAATCTCGGATGTTCGTTGAGTATATGTTGACTTCAGAAACTGGAGCCTGATTGATGTTGATTTTGTTTCGTTTATTCTTCAGACATTATGTAAGTCAGTTTGGAATGAAATTCAATTCATTATTAGAAAAAAGTATCTACTCATATCTGTTTTACTTTGACATCTAAGCACATTGGAGAACATTATCCCATTTAAGTAAACTATGTGAATATAACTGGATGTGACTTAAACTTAAAAGCTGGCGATGCTTTCCCATACTGAAAATTTAGGAATAATACAATAATGAAGAAGAGGCTATAAAAATATTGTCTGTCATAACTTAATTTCACTTAAGAATTACGAACCTCTTTCACTGTTTAAACCCATTGTAGTGAATGATATTGTTTTCAGTATTTAAATAAATTCTGTCTGCCCATCACAAGTTATGTTAGTTTATTTGGGTTTGGGGTATTTGATTATCATAAACACAGAGGTCTTGCATAACAACGATGAGCAAAATTTAGAAAATTGAAAGCAAGACCAGCATTAGACAATATGGGGAAAAGTAGCAACCTTATTAATCTTGGACATTAAAGATTGATAAGATTACTGAAAAAGTTAATATATATATGACAGCGACGAAACACCAGAATATCTTAGTAGATACAAGAGTGGGCTGAAAAGTTCATAGGTTGACTATGAAGGAAAGATGCTCGAGCTATGAAATTCATTTCAAATCTTCTTCTTTCTTTCCAGGTAAAATGACATCTGACTGTTCAGAGAAAACTTTAAATGTCACTTTTCTTGAAAATGGACAAAATGTAGCATCATGGTGTCATCAAGTAGCTGCAGAAAAAAGTCTAATCCCCAAGAATATTCATGCTGGCATAGCTGCTACATTAGGGAATGATGCTATAGTTTTAGGATGAGAGGAGAAAATCTTGAAGATGAGCCATAGTTTGAACGTCCTGCACCTGCCACTACCAAGGAAAACATTGAGAGATGACAGGCAATTAACTATAACAAATAGCCAATGTTCTTAGCATATCCCGTGGTAGAGTTGAGAATATTCTGCACAATGAACTTGGCATAACGAAGGATTGTGCTCAATAGGTGTCACGTCTTCTGCCACCTGATTAAAAGCGCACCAGGTTGATCACATTTCGGGAGGTAGATTGTTTGAGGTAGATCCAACTGTTTTCCGTGAACGTTTTCTGAACCACTTTGAGCTAGAGAAAAAGACACATCTACATTGTCGAAACAGCCATCATGACCTGCTCGTAAATTCAGCTGCAAGAAAGGACCTCATTTTTGGGATATAAAACGCATTGTGTTTATTGATTATCTTG
>OZ010584.1:122357380-122374880 GCA_963932145.1 Acanthosepion lycidas | reverse complement strand
CTAAAGGGAAAAATGCCTTCGTGTTTTTTTTCAAATCTGTATATTTTCGTTCTGTTGTATTAAGATCTTGTTTTACACAGAGTAGGCGTCTACCACGAGGATTAGATCTAGGATTCGATAACTGCCTCAGCAGACCTGTGTGCTCGAAATACAAATAACCGTCCATTATTATTTTTCATATATATATATATATATATATATATATATATATATATATATATATATATATATATATATATAGAGAGAGAGAGAGAGAGAGAGAGAGATAAATATAATTATTTATTCGAAAATTATAACATAAATATGTTATAAAATTACTACAAAAATAGCCATTTTGTTTGAACACTTCTGGTGTCTTATCAAGTTATGATGTTGAATGTAGAATAAAGAGTTTTATAAGGTTCAAATCAATCAACCACCCCTCGTGTGGGTTGATATATTTATGCTTGCTTCTGTGTGTATATATATGTATATATATGCACATATGTATGTGTGTATGTGTATTTATTTATATATATATGTGTATCTGTGTATACGTGTATATATATGTGTGTATATTTTTGTCCCTAGGTTTTTCTGTTTCTGACTGTAGTAAAGAATGAGTGTACACATATATCTGTATGTAGTTTTTATTTTCTTTCACCTACTGTTATAATTTTTGTACTCGTGTATGTGCACTAGTGTGTATATAGATATTTTATGCGTATATATCTATTTTTCTATCAATGTATATCTGTTTGAATGTCCTTTCTTTCACTAATGTTTGGTTTTCTGTTCTGTCCATGTTGACCTTTTCTATTCTACCATTTTCATCTATGTATATTTGCCCGTATATGTTATATTTTAATAAGTGTTTGGAATTCGTTTAATAACACTTTCAAAATTGAATATTTCTTTGTCGGTGTATCAGAATCACTTTGTCATTGTATGTGTGTGTGTATGTACGTGTCTTTATCGGTGTCAGTGTGTATGGTCACTTTTGTGTATCTTTCTTTGTGTGTGTAGGTTTGTTTTTTTAAAGGTCTTGGAGATATTTCCTGTCTCGCCGCTATTTTGTGTGTATATATCTAAATACGTCTGCGTGTTTATGTATTATAATTTGATTGTGTATGTCTTATGGAAGACGTCATCCTCCCTGCCTCTGTTTATGCTTCAAATGGATCCATGTTGTCATGAAGTTCAGAGCAACATTTGATCTTAACGTTTATTCCAACTTAATTTCAATAAAAAAATAAATAAATAGAATAACATACGTATTTTTCTTTTTTTCCTCAGTAATTTTATAATTTGAAGCTTAATGTGGATTAAATTTAAATTTTAAAATGGGTAATTTTTAATTTTATCGTATAATTTAATATTTATTAGTTAGAATAAATTCTATTTTAGTCTAACCCAAACATTAAAGCATTAAATAAATCTTATAACCTTAGTTCGTTGTCAAGTTTTTTGAATTCTCGTATAATTGTATTTTGATTGGCCATTCCTGCTTATGTAACAGCGTTTCTCCTTAGCGAGGGGTGTTTGATTGATTTGAACCTTTTAAAACTTTTTATTCTACATTCAACATTATAACTTGATAAAACACCAGAAGTTTTCAAACAAAATGGCTATTTTTGTAGTAATTTTATAACATATTTATATTATAATTTTCGAATAAATAGTTATATTTGCCCTACTCTGTATTGAGCACTCTTTTAAGAATAGTATTTGTTGGTTATTGGAATTTATTCCGTATACACCAAGCCTATACTTGTATATATATATATATATATATATATATATATATATATATATATATATATATAGTGCTGCTTGAATATTTTAATATTTTGACGCCCGAAACGTGGACATAGTTATGGCGAAAAAAAGTTCAAATTCATTTGCATCACGTTGACTTTAAAATAATAAAATATGTTATTTCACATTTTAAATTTGAGCGATTTTCAGACCTCTTTGCACGTATCTGAAGTAAAAGTACACGTGTCTATAATGAAACATCAATTGCAGGAGCACGGCATTCGCTGGGGACTTACTAGAAGGAAGCCCCTATTTTCAATGAAGAACAAATGTACCCATTTATACTTTGCCCGAGAACATTTGGACAATAAGAAGCCACCTAAACAGATGAGTCAAAGATAGAATTGTTTGGTCACAAGCATGCACAGAACATCATTCCAACAGTGAATCATGAAGGTTTAAATGATTTGAGAGTCTTTCTTCGCTCCCTGGAAAAATGGAAGACTCCATATTATCCAAGGAAATGTGAATGTTTAGCCCTATTGATATAAGAATCTATACAAAAAATAATAACTTTTGTTTGTTAAGGCCTTCCATACTACGAACAATTTCATGTATCAGAATCTCCTACCATGAGTTAGGAAATTGAAGCTTGCCCGAAAATGGATTATGCATCTAACAAGGGGTGATTTAATGGGATGAGGATCCGAATTCAGATCTCATTCCAATAGAAATGTTGTGGTTAAGCCAGAAGCTGGCAATATTTTTAGACTTTGTATTAGGTTGGTGCAAAAATAATGTCGTTTTCTCACATATGTTACTATGTGAGAAAACGACATTATTTTTGCACCAACCTAATATATTTATAGTATGGTTATCTTAATTCAAAATAGGTTCTGCAACAATGACCAGCAAAATGGTCAAGGGATGGTATAAAAGAAAGAGGAACAAAACTATGGATTAAAGATCCGGATCTCTCACCCGAATATAATGTTTTACTTCGAACAGAAGCTGTTTGTTCATGTCACACGTCCCTTCAATCTCCCTCATCTGTCAAATTTTGCAAACAGGAGTGGGAAATTGTCCATAGCAGCGTTAGACTTGTCATTGATTACAGACGACATCTGGTGAAATAATCTTTGCAAAACAAGGCAATAACTAAAACGATTCACACAGTTTTGCTCATATCAACTTTTCAGTTTTTGTGAAAAAAATCCCATTTATATAATAAGTAAATATATAATTTTTGTTTGTGTTCATTATTTGGAAAGACTACTTTACAAATTGTTGCTTGGATAGACATGTAATGAGCTTATATTAACATTTTCACAATGATAATGAACATGTCTGGAAGGTTTACAAACTTTCAAGCGGCACTGGTACACTACCTCATGTTATTAGATTGACGTTTTCCATATATTATACGCTACATAATAGTCTTACAATATGATAGAGGATTTATGAATTTTTTCTAAGTATCATATTATTAAGCAAGTTCCCGTAATCTACAAGAAATATTTTGTAATTATAAATTAAAACCGAATGCAAAGGTTACAAAGGCAAATATACAGAATAAAAGATAGAATAAATATGATTGTAAAAACGAAAGAAATTAAAAAGGAATCATAAATAAGAAATGTATATTCGAAACAATTTTTCGATTGCTTTTGCGAGCTATCGTATTTCCAGTTACGAAAGAGATTTCAAATTGTCAAGAATAACATTCCAAAATTCATATTTACAAGCGATGTAAATGTTCCGCAATCGGATTAATGTTGAGCCATTTCATCAAACAATTGATAACCTTTTTATTCAAATAATCATTATTCTTTGTCGAATAGAAAGTTGCATTGTCGTGCATAAACATAAAATGGCTTCATTTTGAAGTATAAATCTACGTGTACCTTTGAAAAATCTGTGTTTAAGTTGTCATCTTAACACCATCTGGAACTAGCTTCACCACTTTCCCACCTATAATCCCAAAATCAAACATCAAATCAACTCCAACTTGACGTAATAATGCGGGACGTTGGTTTCTGTTAATAGCCACACGGCATTTGATCGATGCATCTGACCCATAGATGTTAGAACATTGATGAAAAGGACACTTGAAAATCACTCTAACTGCATCCTATTGTCCATTTTTATCTTTATCTATGAATGTATTTTCAAGTAATCAAGTGATCGGTTTCACATATTTTACTACTGGATTGTGAAACTGTCATCTTGAAACTTTCCATATTTTCCCCAATCTCTAAAATATGACATGAGGTACAAAACGCGGAGGCAAAGTGGATAGCGGCTCGTACTGAGTTCGAATTTCATTCGATTTCATTAGAGTCACTTACTTTTAAAAGGTATGACAACATTTCTATTCCTATTCATCTATCAGTAAATAGCAGGACAGACTGGGTCCTATAGACTTGGGTGGCGAACGGTCTAGAGGAAGGACAGCTCTGAATTCAAAACCTGCGGGGGGTCGTTTGTTGAACATGTGGCATACATCGCACCAGTTCTATTTATTCGACTCTTCTAAAAAGTGTTGTTGGTTGTGCAAAAGTCTTCACCACTATAATCCAATGATATGTGCGGATAGTCATGCTGTTGGTTCTAAGAACTGAGATGCTTCACCCTCATACAGAAAAAAAAACGGAGGGGAGAGTCCAGTATACAGGGTGCGATGGGTAAATTGTAGCCATGTTAGATTTTTAATTTCGCTCCTGAGTGTCGTTTCTTTTTTTATTTTTATGTTTATGACTGCACTGTATAGTAGGGTCATTTGGGTACTGTCTGTGAGGCAAAAAAGAACCATGACACAAATCACTTGACCAGAAATTTGAAAACTACATGCTGTACGGCTTGGCTTTCGCACTGGAAGCTCCAATACAAACATTTCAGAGTGTTTGGGTGTCAGTCTGAGTGCAGTACCAAAGAGTTGGACGGAGTTGTATGAGTCTAATGGTGATTAAGAAAGTGCATGGAATGATCACTAGTGATGGCGACGTTATACCTCCATTCATCTTCCCAGCGGGCATCATACTCAAGACGGAGAACTACATCAAGTGCCTAGAAGAGACAGTGCTGCCCTGGGTTAAGAGGGCGGCTACTGGAAGACCTTATTTCAGGATTCTGTCTCACGCCACACAAGTAAGAGAACACAGTCATGGCTGCCAGACAATTTATGCAGCTGCATCACTCCTACAGCTGGCCATCTAACTCTCCGGACTGAACTCCCTTAATCATTTTGCGTTGGGTGCAGTTGAGCGAGAGACCAACAAAACACGTTGGCACACCAAATATGAACTAAAGGTAAGAATTATGGCAACATTCGCCAACTTAAAACAGGGAGACCGTCCTGAATAGATGCAGTAGATTCCAAAGTCGTCCGGAGGCCGTTCTCGAAGCCATTGGCAATTTTATTGAATAAATTTATTCTCTAGCATTTGAAGACATTTTTTTGTAATTTTGGTAAAATAAGATGCCAAAGTTATTTTCATTTTTGCGCCATTTAGACGACAATGCATCCATCGCACCCTGTATATTATTGCGAGGTTGTACATGAAGATTTCTTCTTTAGTTTGGCCATTAGCCTTCTCGCGCTTCATTTAAAAGTGATATACATTTTCAAGACACAATGGCTTTTCGCCGATTACTTTACAGATTTATTAGATATTACCATGGTTTCTTGTGAAATATAATGAAGTGGTTTCAATATTGCTTAATTTACAGTTTTTCGTATTTAGTGTGGCCCTATCAGGGTCTTGCCTATGCTACTATTTAGCAAATATTTGGTTGTTCGAAGACATAGATTTATGACTATTCCATGGCCATTGTGCAAATTGAAGATAACGAACGGAGACGGAACTTGAATTTGACCCCTCCATTCCCCTTTCTACTTACATCTCCGTTACGTTTTCCCCATTTATACGTATATGTGTCTATGCACCACATATTGTAAAAATAGTATAAGTATTTACATGTACAAATGCATTCAGGCACATAGATATGTGTGTAGAGAGAGAGAGAGAGAGAGAGAGAGAGAGAGAGAGAGAAAGAGAAACTGATGTGCATTATGTACACACATAAGCGTACGTAAACCTACATAAAAACGATGGTACAGTCAAAACCACGCACATATATATGTGTGTAACCATATGTGTGTGTGTATGGAAAATCATATAAATTCACAGAATATATAGTGATGCTGGTATTTTTGTCATAATTTGTTTGCCGCGAGAAAAATTGATTTCAAAATCTGCCCTTGCGACACACATCAGGAAATTCAACTGGATGAAGAAAATATCAAAGACGCGCAACCAACCATAATTAAAACAACGAAACTGAAATAGAAATTGCATCTATAATTTAAAAAAAAAAATTTAAATATGGACAAAAATACCCTCCGAAAATGAAAACTGTAATTTATCTATCATTCCTTTGAGATTAAATTTAATCTAATGAAGATAATTAAATTCGTTTCAATGATTAGTGCAGCCATAAACATGTCATTTTTAGCTAAACTTTTGGAAAATTGGATAAGAATTTTGTTTTCCAGAAAGCACACTAAAAATTATGATTAAATTGTATTAATTATAAGAATATTAGTTATTATGTGTCTGTGTTTTTTTTTCAAGAGTTGATAAATATTTTTGGAGATTTCTTAAAGTTTTATTTATTTCTTTTTGCATTGATTATATGAAAATCTCCTAAAGCAAAATCACTAACCACCCCCGTCTAGAAAAGATAAGAACACCGCGAATATGATTGTTTCCTTGTTGCATTAGGCGTTTTGTACTCTGAAGAGTATAGTTCATGTGTATGCCACCTACAAATATAATTTTATTCATAATTAATAGCCAAACAGTTTTTCTTAATTAATATTATAATTTATTTCTTGATGTCTACTAATAATTAAAGTATTTGGTAATAATTTTAAAATTGATGAACGCATGAGATGAATCTATGAAAATAGTAAAATGTTATTGCTTTCATCGGAACTGTTTTATTTCGAATATGGTATTTACGGCATTCAGTCTTTTTATATCATCTTCCAACTTTGCAGGAATTTGGGAAATACTCAAACCTGATGTCTAAGAGAATTAGTCGAGGAATTCTAAAGTTTCTATAGGAAGGTTATCAGAAAACTATTCCCCATATAGCATATACTGACACCATTTCACACCAACTTGCATGGATCTTCATGGCTCTTTCATATGTGTATTGACGGTTATTCAACGCAGTTTCCATACCGAATGTATGTTTTGAATGCATGGTCAATGTTCGTATTTCCTTTTTTTGGCGTCGATAGCAGAACGCCAATAATAGATTTAATCTTATTTCCCCGGAATGCTCCACAAATCTTGTTATTCTTTGCTGAATAACAGAACGGAAGCAGATGGTCATGGAGCTACTTTTTTATGAGGTTCGCTTGCTAAGATAGATTCAAGACAACATTTATCATGCTTGAATACGTGATATCTAGTTTATTTTCCAATCAATTTATCAATGTACTTAAGATCCTATGCCTTAATAGAACTCGCCTTACATTTTCTCCGATAATTTTAGGCTATCGATGGCTTGTCTATTGCAAACCATGCTTCCCCAATGGAAACGTTCAGATCACATTTAGCCGATGACATGTTAAGGGCATACAGAAAAGGAAATGATGTAGTCTTGTTGATTACAGTGCATGATTGTAGCATTTACATAAACGTCAATTCCTCTTGATCCTTTCTCTAGTCGATGGGATAGAGATTAATGCAAGGTCGTCCTCATAGTTTTTATTTGTGACGTTTTTGCTGCATATCTTCTCGTTTGTATGAGCGTCACTCTGTATTCCTTGAATTTCTTTAGAGAAGTCTTGGCCAGTCTGTTTCAATTAATACTGTTGCCAACGCTACAAAGAAGACTGATACTTGGGGTAGAGATTATTGTCTGGAAACACCCTCAATTGCAGGATTGCTATCTGGGCAGTGGAAAAGCATGCCCATCTTGAGTTTTACTACAATTTTTTTTAATCTACGAAGGTAAAATTAAAAACAATTGATTGTAAGTCCAGTAATAGTGACTTTACTGACTGCGTGTTAATCTCCATAGTTGTTCATAATAAACCATTAAATGCGCTCAAGCAACTTGAGATGCTAGAAAACAGATTGGTTCCAAAGCTGTCAATAGATAGAAGTGAAAAACTTGGTATTGCAATAAGAAGGTCACGCTTCCGCAAATACAATGGTTTCGTTACTCAGTAATTACCTTTCATAGAAAATGTTTTAGAATGAAGGTTGCATTCAATACTCCATTCTATAAAACATGAAACAGGTTGAAACATGGCTGTATAAGAGGAGATCTCTTAATCTATACCCAGTAAATTTACAGAATTTATAAGGAATCGTATAACTATACTTTAGAAAGTAAATTCTACAAGAATAGTATTAATATTTTGTTAAATTATATTTAATAATAGAAAAATAGACATTTGTACTATTTCTGTAATTAATGGAAAAATCACTACTTCCTTGGATGAAGTATGTTTTCTGGTTCCAGGTTTAACCTTCATGGCTAGGACCCCTCCATGCCAGTTACATAGTAGCAAACTCCCACCCATATTCCCTCTGTATTCTATCGGTGAGAAGTTGAACTGACTTCCAAGAGGATGTTTCTCCGATCACAACAAGCTTAACCTGTTCAAGTCTAGAATTAACAGTTATCTTCCCCTCCTATCCATATAAACTACGCCTAAAGGTAGCCATCAACCACGAGTAGTTATCAGGTCTTGTACAGGAGGGACATTAGTGTAAAAAAAACCATAGAAACGAAATAAAAGCATTCCCTGTTTTCTGTTTTAACAACAGCAAAAACAACAACGAAAATAACAGAGGTCTTCTTAAATGGTATAATAAAGGCCAAAAGATAAATAAATAAAATAAAATCATGCCGAAATACATATAAATAGTTTAAGTTTCACTATCTGAATTCGCTTTTATCGCCTATTCCACTAATCATTTGATAAAATGGGGGAACATATAATTTCTGAGTGAAGTGTAAAAAACAAGTAATTATTTCTACCCAATTCATTTGTTCATTTTCAATGTCGTAGATTATGTTTAGACATTTTGTATATTTGTCCAGCGGAAAAAAGTCAAAATCCCCAAACAAACAAAACATTGGATGGTCTTAATGAATATATAATATAACGATAAAAGATTCCAATTAATTCTTTATTGAAATCTCGGATTATATATACTAGTTAGATTACTTGGCGTAGGTTGGGATAAATAATTAAGACTTAAATATTATTGAGAAAATTATTTGTTTTTTGATACCAGTTATCAAAGAACAGATGCGAACACAACAATAATTATTTTAACATATTGCATAAATAAAAATGTTTCTGTTAAAATATCCATCTGAATCAAGAATTTGGTTAGTTTCCTTCTGAGAAAAGAACGAACCGTTATCTGAATTTCGACTCTTGATCAAACAACATTAGCATAATCGCCAAAGGAACAAGGTAGCTTGAGAGAAAATGTGAGTCTTGTGAATTGGCATTGAAGTGTTGAATCTCACAGGAAATTGAAGCCGCTTTAAGTCAGAAAGGAAAGCATTTAAAATTATAAGGACCCTTGGGATGAAAGCACTTTTCAAACTTCAGACCCTTCTAATACTAATTCAGGTTCTATTTCTGAGAGTCAGCTTTTTGAGGGGGATGACTGAGGAGCCACTTTCCTCAAGTGGCTGCATAAAAGTACATCAAAATCTAAAGTGAGTCGTGAAATCCAACAGACTACAGGAATTATTCATTTGTATCAACAACATTTTCATTCGGTTTGTAGAGATATTTTCTGCAGGAGTACTGAAATGGTTTCATTAGCATTATTTATGTTCGTTTCAAAAATGTTATGCTTAAAAAACCAGACAAGTTTTTCGTGTGTATATCTATAATTGTGAACACATAGAATTTAACTTATATTTTATTGTAAGAACTTTTATTGAAATAACTCGAGTAATGTATTGTAAATTGCTTGAAAACACGAAAATGATTAGAATCATGAGCTACCTATTGCCATGGAAGTGCTTCAGAAAAATCCTTTTAAAATACAAGCATTCATTCCATATATTTAATCAATATCTTCATTTTCTAGAAAAGTTAGTTCATTGTTTCGTGCTAGACAACCTTTCTTGTCAGAATCTATCTTCCATATTTATATGCCTACCATTTGTTCGTGCATTGAATTCTGTTGTTACATCTAGACTGGCGCTTCTCTTTTGAATCTAAATATTTTTGACAGCATCCAAAAAGGAATCTGCAATGTTATCGATCCTAATCTGGCACCTCGACTTCAATCACTTTACGGCCGTCGTAGCGAAACTTCTCAGTGGCCTTCCTATAAATATATTCATACTAATTGGGTTGAGGACCTTCCCTTTTTGGTATTTCTGCTTTACGAATTAACGCATAGCCCTTGATTGGCGGCCAGGTTTAATAATTTCACTGTTTAAATTGTTAGATATAACCATCATTTTTTTCTAATAGTTTCTTTTACACTTCTGGCCACTGAATATCTTCCTTTTTCTTAATTTCTTGTCAACTACGATCCTCAAAAAATTAAATGCAATGTCACGCGTCATTTTATGTTTCCTTGAAATCTGTTTTTTTATTGATCTTTCCTCACAGAATGGTTTTCCTAGTTTTTTCACCTCCTGCGTCTAAGTGGCTTTCTCGCCTTACTCGCAGTTTCTTTTTATAAGTTTCAGGGAATCGTCACGCCAGACCACTGTTAAAATGTTTGGTTATGTTGTTTTAGATGAGGAATTATGTGTTTCACCAGTCAATAGTGATTCTTGAAGCGGCAACTATTAAACCAATACATTCATGTAACTGAAAATGGAATGAAACTTATTTATGATATAGACATCACAGTTGTTACGCCTTTTGCTTTCACATTTTGAGAGTACTTCTAAATCTATTTTTGTGAATTAAGGAAAATATTCCGTATAAACTTTAATGCTCTTATGGAATGTCCTTCAACTCTTGCGTTATTTCTTGATGTGTAATCTGATGTTTTATTAACTGGAAGTGATAGACAATATTCGTTGGGTTCTTGCCTAACCCGAGCAAATATATTGATATATTAAGAGTCAGCCATTGACAATTAAAAGAATTAAATATCCTCCATACCTTGATTAGTGAAGAGTGTGTTGAATTTTTGTTCATTTTTGATCTTGTCTCCTGTTAAAGGTGAACGTAATTCTTTTGGAATGTACCGGACCATTGTTGCGTGAAGTCATTATCTAATGTCATGCTCACGGGTTGGTATTTGTAAGCACAGTTGATGTTTATCATTTAGAGAAACATTCTTGTGAATATATTTAAGTTGTGTTTGTTTGTATCCTGCTAGGGATCTTACGCCATTGTCATAAAGCCAAATCTTGTTCAAAGAAACATACACAAACTTATGTAGTCGTGATGTATGTTGATCAGGCATTTCATCTATTCTCCTTCTAGAATCATAAAATTGCTGTTGTCGATTTTCTGTCTCAGTG
Source organism: Acanthosepion lycidas (assembly GCA_963932145.1). Classification (NCBI taxonomy): domain Eukaryota; kingdom Metazoa; phylum Mollusca; class Cephalopoda; order Sepiida; family Sepiidae; genus Acanthosepion; species Acanthosepion lycidas. Next base: position 122,363,600 of record OZ010584.1, on the reverse strand, counting down.
AGAGATCAAGAAGTCGTTGCTTTTTGCTACTCTGGACTTTCATATAGTTTGGTGAATGATGCCTTTAAATTTCTATCTGCGGTAGGACAGGAGAGCGCACTTGTTTCCACATTTGCTACGTATGTTCCCTGACTGAATCTGCCTTAAGATACAGCTGTTTTACAGATTTACTCTGCGAAAAATGCCACTGGTTTTCTTTTTAGAGATTTCATTCAACTGAATTAATTCCTCTTGGGATTTATCTTAATATAAATCTAAATAGGGGAGGGATTAATAAAAGGATTCTCACCAAAACATTTTCATTCGATGCATTATTTCAGGAATAGATGTATTCAATGAATAAGTACTGAAATGTTTTTGTAAAATATTTTCATTATTTTATCTTTGTTTTTCTTTTGAAGCGAACTCAATTACATAGAAGGTTCCTACTGTAGAAAGAAAGAAGAAAAAACAATTTGAAAAAAAAAAGCATATGGTAAAAAAGCGGATTTCACTTAACAGTTACTTTAGATTAACCATTTAATTACAATCTAACTGAATATTTTCGCGCCCTATTCAATTATTCGTATAAAAATTGTTAGCGGAAATAAACGCTAATTGGAACAACGTTATTCGGTTATCTAATAATTTTTCGAAAAAAATTACACATATTTCTAAATATCTAAGTCTTATACAATTACATTTATTCCCTAGACGCGGTATCAAATTATTTAACATGATCCTAAAAGCTTTTGATTTGTCAAGAAAAGTTGTATCGGTCAGAATTGTACTGTCAAGTATTAAAGGAAAGCGCAATAGTATTTTGAAAAAATAGAGGAATAAAATATTTTCTCCTTATACTTCTTTCAGATTTTGTAAGAAAAAGAACATTTTCAACTATGTCTCTGCTCGTAATGACTGCAAGCGTGTCCTCAATGAAGCACAGTTACTGTTTGCGTCATTGTGGATAAAACGATGTATTGCATCTTACAAGTTTGGTTCTAAAGATTTGTCGGCTCTGCAAGAGTGTGCTGAACAAAAGGAAATTCTCAATTCCACCTGTATTCAATCAATTCCTAACATCCTCAGCTTATTAACTCAACACACAACTCATCCGGGATAGCCACATATGATTTTCCCCTTATAAGTGAGGCTATGCTGAGTGAGATGTGCATTACCTCTCGATGGTATTAAACATCATCTCTAAATTAGACTCTCATAAAGAAAGTGGCAGTGAAGAGATACTAGCTGTAGTCCTAAAGAAATGCGTCCTTGAGCTGGCCCCAGTTCTCGCCAAACTATACAATTGACTCGCCAATTCTTGCTTTCCAGCCTGTTGGAAGTCCCCCTGTCGTCCCGGTATTTAAGAACTCTGCAGACCCTTCTGACCCATCTATCATCCTATCTGAGGTGGACAACTACATTGAATCAATAGCAGCATTTAACACCAGGAAAGTTGATTCTCATTGTCGAGCCAGAAGATTTTTTCTCCTCTGAGTCCATCCTTCACACCTAGAAATCTACCATTCGTCCTTGCATCAAATACTGTGGCATTATATATGATCTGGTGCCCCCGCTATTCATCTCGAGGTTCTCGATAAAATCAAAAGACGGATATGCAATATGATCCGTCCTGACTTGGAGTCTCGACAACAAGTCATTTGCTCACCGACCTAATGTGGCTTCCTTCTGTCTCTTCTCTAAATTTATTCATCGCATCTTCTCTGGCGAGCTATTTTCACTAGTGCCCTGAATGAATGAATTTAGTGAGCTACTAGGTTGGTATCTAGTTCCAACAATTTTACTGTCGGAACAGTTAAATAGAATCACCTCTTCTAATTGCAACAGCTTTTTCTCTTGTAATTCTCTTATTTTTCCTGATAACTATAATCTTCAAAAAATTAAATGTGATGACAATCGACATCTTCTATTTCCTTAAACCCTTTTCTTATTTATTCTTCTCCGTTCTTCTTTTCATCTTCTTCTCAACCCCCAGTTTTCCCCTTAATTACACTCTCCGTAGTCCCTTGCTTAATAGTGGCATTCCCGCACTGCTTAGGGTGAATGACTTAAAAAACTTTAATCTCTCTGATTATGTAAAATCAAAAACAATCGTTCATTGTCAATTACATCGATTAAGCTTATAATAATACAACTGAACGAAAAATTAGAAATTTGGAAATCTAAAAGTTGGAGATTTGCAGCTTTCACTTGGCGGTCTTCATTCATATTGCATCGAAATTAGTAACGGTTTATAGGGACATTATATGTTAGGGTGCTTCTGGGTTTACGTGAAAATGTATTACTACAGTGTAGTCAGAAGTATTAGTTTCGAATTTAAATTGATACTCGACGGACAATAACATAGCAAATATCGCCGACATTTTTTCGACAATCAGCATCCTGCAATGCTTATGTTAATATTGAAGAATATTTCCAAATTTCCACTCATATTTATCTTTATATATATATATATATATATATGATAATAATATAGCTTTCAGGTGTGATATATTCATTAGTTAAAGTGCTCAGTATCAGTGATAAACCCTATAAAAATATAAATGTGGACATTGTAGTCAACACCCAGCACGACAGTCTATTTCATGCCTAAACTCAATCTTCATGCCATTTGCATCGTGTTTTGGCAATACTATTTATATATGCTGGCCAGTATTGCATTAAAATGTCAACAAACATATATAATAGCCACAAAACTGCATTTGGATCCAAAATTATTTCTGCTCCATAGTTCCTAGAATAATTCAAAACATAAGTTTCCACCCACCCAATAACCACTAGACCTACCAACAATGCATTACTGGCCAGCGTATAAATTACTGACCAGCATATAAATTGATTTTTGAAAGTTCGCCAATAAACGGTCTGCATAGATATTCTTCAGTGCTAACAGAATATATTGAGGCAGATATTAATTCGTCAACAGACAGAAGAGGAAAATCTTGTCACTGGCTCGTTTCACCGAATCATTCAATTTATGATACAATATAGATTTCATTGAAGAAATTTGAAGTATTCGTTTCATGATTTAAAGTATTTAATTATTGTCATAGTATTGTTAACGCTTCCTGCTGTAGTCATATCATAATGAATCTAATATTAATTATATAATGGCTATTAGCACTTTTTACATTGCCAATATCTTTATTACGTCTAAATATTGAAGTATTTATCTTTTCACAGCAACTTTCTAACAAATCCCAAAATATTTAGAGCTCTCAGATTTTTTCAGGATTTTCGATTTAACTGAATCTTTTGTTGATTGATCTTACTTGCAAATTGTTTGAATATATATAAAAAAAGATATTTCAATAAATCTAGTAAATGATTAGTTTTTTAAATGTTTTAAATAAATTCAGGATTTCATCATATGAACCGATCATAGAATCTCATAAAATCAGCACAACTCTCGCAGATATTTAGCGTACAATGCAAAAAGTTGTAAAAGAAAAAATGAACAAGTGAATTTGGGAATTTTTCACCTCCAAATTATTTAGTCTATCGGAGTTTCTTAGCAATTCCAAGGCGTCTAATGAATGTTATCTTCAGGAAGTAACAAAGTTTCAAGAGAACAATGGTTGGTTTCATATTATTTCTCTTATCTGAACAGGGAATTGTTTCCGCTTATAAAAAAAAAACACAAACATTTGTGGAAAAAATGTTCAAAATGTACTCCTGTCTTCTGGAATAAGGAAATAATTTACATTATACATAGAAACGGTGCCAAAAAGTCGAGCATCTTCTGCTGAATGTACAGTCATATCTCTTACATAAATAGGAAAAGAAATTCACCTAGAGACGTGTGTGTAAATAGAAAATATCATTTCGCCAAACGTGGATTCAAGAAATAAATATATGCAGAGCCTGACGTTATCCATTGTTTTAGAATTATTTAATACCAACTTATCAAATACTATAACTTTGATAAGAAAAATCTAAAAATGTCTAGACGAAGCAATTATAGCTAACTTAATATTTTATCTTTGTGAGTTTAATTATCAAAGGAATGATTTGGTCTTTGTTTTAGTATGCATTTTTTAAACTGTACACCCATTTTTAAGTGTAGTGTGTTCAATTCACTGCGATGGTGCCACATATTTATTTACGCTTAATTGATTACTATTTAGTCTACTCGCTATTCTTTATGTCATTAGTAATCTTTCAGTCAAAGATGGATGTAGCAATCGTTTGTTCTTTTGCCTGTATAAGCTAATCTAATAAATAAGCGAAATTCTAATTAGGAAATGTTTTTATAAATTAACGCACAACTGCATATGCCTCAAACTTCAGTACCAGCCTTGCAGTACAAACTAGCAAACCAATTTATTTTAATTATTTCACGCTAAGTAAGGTAATAAAGTCACTAAGAACCAAGGGTTTACCGAGTGTGAAAGAATATGAGAAAAAGAAAAAAAAATTAAGGAGAGAAAATAATAAAAGAACAAAAATTAAAATACTTTCATAAAACAGTAAACATCTCAATGAGAAATATGTAAGTTCGCTGTAAGCTGAACACACACTTTGATTTCTTAACAAGAACTATGAGAGCCATAATGACTTGGGTAGTAATTACCTTCATTGAAATTGTCAAGTAATACAAATGAGGTGGAGTCACCATTTGCCCAGAAAATTATAGCAGTTTCTTTCAAAGTTCGTAGTATTATTTTAGGTATATTGAAGGGCATTATTTTAGTGGTACTAAACATATATGAAATAAAGACAAAAGGAAAACTTATCTTAGCTGACGCGTTTCGTCCTATGAGTGACTTTGTCAAGACAAATGCAAAGATTTTATCTTGTAGCAAGTATTTATATACAAGATCAAAAATGTTATTCGTTGAACACCAAAGTTATGAATGAGGGAATTCAATCAGTTACAATAATAAGTAAATTCGTAAATTACAAAATAAATACGTTAATAAAAGCAAAAGCTGACGGAAAGGGCTTAACTATAAAACTATCCAAATTCTTATTATCGGATACACAACGGGAAGCTGTTAATTTCTCTCTAAAATTTATCACCGCGAAGCCGAAAAATGATATTACGGATTTCATGATTAAAAACTACCAACGCAATGGCACGGATTTCAACAGAAATACATCCACGGTTTAATTACAAACACACTATAAAAGCAGATGATACCCCGCTGATATCTAAAATATCTAAAAGAAATATCAAACAATATAAGAGTTATATATCCCCTTGCGACAAATGTGGCGAAATTATAATTATAGACAAACACATTTATCAACAAAAATGATACTCCACCTACACGTCGATAACATTTACGAAAAAAAAAAATAAAATGTCATAGGAGAGATACAAAAACTTAAAAAAAAATGAAGGCAAAATATTATTAAAAAATGAAGACAATTCCAAGTTAAAACGCATCGAACACAACCTGAAAAAATCCACTATTTACCGGATTACGAAAAATAGATAATCCTAACATCACGGTAACATGAATAGGCGGCACCCCGCATAAACTATCAGGCACACTAAGCAAAATCTTAACCCCACTTCTTGGTACAACTCTTTCACATGTAATATAAAACATTGGTGATGTTTTAAGCAAATTAAAAAACGTAGGCATCAAAAACAAGTATATGTCTAATTTAGATATAGCATCTTTATAGACAAAGATTTCAGTATAGAGATGTTTAGATTTACTAAAAAAACGAAAATAAAAATAAAATGTGACATTTAATAACTAAACAATGGTTTTTTACCTTCAAAAGCAGGTTTTATAGACATAAATTTGGTTTACTGATGGAGCGTTTTGAAATTTCTGGAAGGTGATTCTTTCAAAGCTATTTAAAATAATTCTATTTTAGATACATAGATGATTGTCTATTGCTATGTCCACAAATCATAATTTTACCTGATCTTGTCAACAAACTTAATAACGTCGAATCTACGAGAGATTTCACCTTTGAATCTGAGACTAACAACACTTTGCCCTTCCTAAATATCATGCTGCACAGAAATAATAAAGAACATCTGTTTGAGATTTACAGAAAATCTAGCAACTAGAAGGATTTGATCAACTTTAATTTACACCACTGTAAAAATATCAAACTGTAATAATTATAGGATATTATTTAAGATCACTAAGAATCTGTAGTTTCCTATATATATCCAAAGAAATATACATAGGAAACAATTTTAAAAACCTACAATATCCTCATTATTTCAGCGATAATAATAATATTAACAACA
>OZ010584.1:122327380-122352380 GCA_963932145.1 Acanthosepion lycidas | reverse complement strand
CTGTTTGTTGTATTTACTTTTTAAAAAGTGCTCAATACAAAGTAGTGCAATATATTATTATTACATTTTTATTATAAGAGATTATTAAAAAAAAAAAATTTTGAAATCACTACCCAAAAGCTTTCATGTTTCAATACTATGATTACATTTCTTCAGGCGGTGTTATGTAGCTGGTGATTAAATGATTTTTAAGGAAATTTAAAACGAAAGTGTTACCTCTTTTCCGAAAGTCAAAGCGGTGAGGACATAAAGTCAGAATTAAAAATAGAGTTGTGAGTATATGTTTTGATTAACCAATTAAATTTCAGATCTACGCTAAATAGAAAAGTAAGCTCGGAGGTTGGCGGTGGGTGAGTTATTTTTTCATGTCACGTTAAAGCGGAACATAGACGATTGCGGAAATAGACAAATATGACATATTCAATTTGTTAAAAGGAAGGGTGGATTAATTAGGCGTAAAGTTAACAGAAAATTTACAATAAATATAATATTCAGGAAGCTTCTTAACGGTTCCTGCGGATAAAATTAAAAATGTAAAACGATATTAATAATACTAACTGGACAGCAATACATAGCAATATTTAAGCTGAATAAAAAAATAAAATTGACCATTATATACTAATAAATTATGGCCATAAGATATGGTAATACGCATTTTTTAAAACTATATTTAACTATATTTTAAGGTAAAAGATAAACTGTACTGGCAATTTACTGGTTAACAGGGATTTTTTTGCCAGCAAAATTTGATTATTTGTAATTTTTCATGTAAACATAGGAAATACAGTTCATTTAAATATTTACAAGTTCTAGTTTGTTTTTTTTTTATATTTTCCATCTTACCGTAGGGGCTTTATTAACTTCTTTTAATTTAAAAAAATAAAAATAAAAAGGGAAATCCTATTTGTGTACACGTTATTGGTGAAAGAGAATATCTTGGTAGCACCTAGTTTTAAAGGAATTTTTGTTACTCCCGATATAAAATTTTTTAACTGTTGGATTTTCTATAGTAGAAATAGTGCTTAGTTACACAAGAGAGACTGTTTGACATTTGTTTTGTAATGAACACGTTAGAATTCGTACAATTACACTTGTTGGTATTATCTGTGATTTCTGCTTTGGAATGGCAATTATTACTCAGTTTTTATATTGATTTAAAATTTTATAATTATGTTTTTTTTAATAACCGTTAGAGCTATAGTTTAGTTTTTGTGTATTTCTATTAAACATCTTACTAAGTGGATTACTTCTGGGGGGAAGTGTTTCTCAATTAAATGGAGAAACTTCTGTCCTAACTTGATTACTAACCATTTGGTTAAATGGGGATGATTTTACTTTTTCTATTTTTATTCCTGCTATCGCTGTTATGATTTATTTAGTTGAGGTTAGAGCACCTATAGCCACTATTTTTAAGACAGTATTATAAAATTTACAATGTTTGTAAAAGACATCTTCACTGGAAGAGTTATTGCTAATTCTATATTGTATGGCGGAGGGTATGTGTTTGATTACGGATGGAGGGTGGTTAGAATTTGGGCGGATATATATTGGACTGGAACTTGTTTTTCCTGTATAGTTGGAATGCACACACACACACACACACATATATATATATATATATATATATATATATATATATATATATATATATATATATATATATATATCTGTGTGTGTTTGTGTGTGTGTGCATGTGTGAACTCAACACGGAGTGAATAACAGTTTGTTTTATGCTTGAACGCATTTCATTAAAGACAACTGACAGGGTACTGCGATTAAGCATTTTTATATATTTTTTCTTTTGTTCTTATAAATGTTTCCTTTTCTGGACATAGCGTGTGTAAACCTTGCCCAAATGCTCTGAATTGCTGAGTGCTTTCGATAAAATTCAGGGAGATTAATTTTCTCTAAGAAACATCTTAAAGAAATACACAAATCCCTTCGACAAACATAAGAAAATAAAATTGGTTATCTATTATAAACAATTTAAAGTAGCTAACCTTATCATCCGGAGATAAAAACACACCAGTAAGATCTAAATAACAAAGAACCAATATTATTTATGTCTTCACATGTCCCTTAAGAAAAAGCGTTCATGATGAGATCAAAATCATAGATAATTATATTGATCATATCACTAGATACCTATCGAGATGACTGGAGTAACACCTCTCTGACCGTATCGTAATTAGGATCCATCAAACCCCATTTAGGACATACTTTTGGAAAATATAAGAACAGCTTCATCCACATGTAATAAAAATGAATAAATATAATGAAATAACCAATAATAAAAAGATAAAAAAACACATTAATTATGAACACAGCCACAATGTACTGACTGCGTTTGTAAAATAAAACTCTCTCTCTATATATATGTAAACACTGTCAAAATGTTCTGAAAAAAAAAATCTCTGTAACTCTAGATAGATATACACAACCCATACATCCAGTTAAAAAGTAAACATAAAACCATCATTGGTAATGGCAAAAACTATGGCCGAAAGCGCTCGGAATTACAGAACATTTGGACAGTTTCTGCACATTCTGTGTCCAGAAACAAAAACACATGTTCGAACGCAAGAAAAATTAAGTAAAAAGCTTAATCGCAGCACCTTGTCTGTCGTCTTTTATGATATATATATATATATATATATATATATATATATATATATATATATATATATATGATAATAAACATTGCAAAGAGTTTTGCTAAAAAAGAAAAAAAAACTTACCTACTATTCTTAGCAAGAAAAAATGTTTGAAAACAAAATCTTAGTTTCCCACGTTGTATTATCGTGATTCCCTCGTCTCAAAATGCCAAGCATTTTGGGACCAATATACATTGGTTTCCTTTTAGCTTTTCACAATATTCAAGGATTCATGTCAGAAATGCTTAATGCCAATTATGAGCAATGTAAGTGGCTGACATCTGCTGAAATGCTTTGACATTTGAAAACAAGGCTTTTAATGCCGATCGATGAAATGTATAATCTCAGAATCATGGGCAGCTACCATTAATTGAATCAGTTTTTTGAGAATGGGCACATCAAACAGTAAATTACTGACAATGAACTCCGATATAATATTCATGATGAATAACTGGAAACCAATATATTTCCTATCAAAGTAGGATGCCGAGGCTTTATTGTCAACTCGACCACGACATACTTACCTAGTGTTCGATTGCTAAAGAACCAAACATATAAGAATTAATCGTCTTAAACATAGGAAGATATTGTATCTATATTATAGATCTGGAATTTCAACACTTGACCCGTGTTGAAAAGACTTGTAGTATCGTGGGTTATTCAAATGTCCCGCTGTAAATGATGGTTATACATACATACATATATATATATATATATATATATATATATATATATATATATATATATATATATATATATATATATATATATATATATATAAGCCTGAATAAACAAGCAATGAAACATTTGTTAAAATCGTACACGTTATAAAGTGCACAATTTCCAGTAGGAAAACCAAACTTGCAGAGCGATTTAATATTAAAAAAATAAGAACGCTGACTGGAACACTCCTGCATTTCGACCGCCAAGGTCTTGTCATTTGTTTTGTACAGCGAAACAGTCAGAGGCAAAAGCATTATATGTCTTCATTCGACATCGGAAGTGATGAAGGGAGTTGTAGTGGGGGAAAATACTGCAACTTTTTCCGGGTTCGTATAGCCCCAAAATTAACTTCCTGACGTGTCTACACTTGGCCATGATCTCAGACCCCCCTCAACAACTTAGTGCCAGATTTGTATGTTGTTATAGCTAGCTTCTCTTACTGGTACAACCTACACTAGTGATATATATATATATATATATATATATATATATATATATATATATATATATATATATATATATATATATATATAGTGTGTGTGTGTGTGTGATGTTACAGTCATGTAGTGGAAGAGTAACATTGTATTGTGTTCCCTTTCTCACTGTTTACTTGATTGTCTCATTCACTCTTATCCTCATATTTACCACTTCAACCTCTGTATTACCCTACTCTCTGTTCCTCATCTGTCTTTCCTTTTACTTCTTGTCCACATTATCACTCTTTTCAGTATCTTTCCAGACGTTTTGTTCACTCTGCATCAATTACCTGTAAATCTGGATGTCATCTGTCTCATTTTGTGATGTCACAGGAAGATCTCACCACAGACCTGCCATGACGGATGATATAAAAACAGTAGGGGAGTTAACTCTCCCTAAACATCATTATCCTAATTACTTTACCTACTGTACGCATACATATGCACACACCACCCACGCACAAAAATTTAACCTGTTAGCAGTTCCTACCGAACACTTGTATTAAGATCACTATAGACATCTGCTGATAGATATATATGTATATGAAAGTCAGTATTTACATTTTATGAAAACATATTAACACGAAGATTGCTGTTAAATAATATCATTATGTGAGGATCTATAAGTAATGCATAATATATTTATGTATATATACATTTATATATGTCTCGTGCTCCAAATTTCAAACAAATGTGCAGAGTGCTCAATATCGAGGAACTATCTATCTATCTATCTATCTATCTATCTATCTATCTATCTCAACACCTGTAAAATGTCTGACAAAGCGCCGAAAACGCATGCAAAATTGACAGTTATTCAGGTGATAAGTATGCACTGACCGCTACACAATTTTGAATTATAATATATCTGGAGTGTTGAATTCAATGTTCACCTATACACACACACGCGCGCGTGTGCGCGAGCGCACACACAAACACACACACACACACATACATATATATATATGTACACACACGAAATTAAGATTGTCTATATCTCCACCGAGATCATGATACCAATCATTAAAGCATAACAAACGAATCAACAATACAAAAGAAAGCCACACAATAGACACCTGTAGTTGCAAATAGAATAACGTAATATATTTGTGGTGTTGTGACATCAGCCGATCCAGGGTCTTATCCCGGTCATGGCGCCAACTGCGACGTCGGCCACTCCCGTTCGTTCGTTCGTTCGTTCGTTCGGGTGGGTGTCGCTCCAAACGTGATGTCCACCTGTCTGCGTCAGTCGTGCTATCCCGTCCTGTGACGACCAACTGGCTTGGTATTGGTCGCGGCACCCAAGTGTGACGTTCTAACCTTTTGGTGATTCGGATGGGAAACGGGTTAGATCCGATAACAGCCTCGTCGTTCCCAACTCGCCTCCAACGCCTGGTTACCGAAGTAACTACTTTAATTTCCAGTCTGCCTACCAACGTTGTGAATTGATCTTAGGCAGACGAAATCAATCAGTCGTCGGGGCCGTAATGCAAGTCGGGTTCGAATAAGGGTGGTATCGCACAAATAGATGTAAGAGAAAATAAAATAACAACTCGAAAAGTTCAAAGTTATTAAAAAAAAGGATAACAATACTTTATATCTGGTTGCTGGATACAGGGCCACGTCTATCTCCCAACCCGCTATGTGGATTCGTGACACGTTGTTTTTGTTAGGCGAGTTAGCTGTCTGTCCTTTAAGAAACTGGTTCTTGGTGTGTCTTCAGGCGAAATCCGTAAAACTTGTTTTGGTGGTGTGAGTCTAAGTCGTTCTTCAAAAATAAATTGTTCTTGATTAGAAGATGAGTTCTGAATTTGCGCGAATCTTGGTCAGCTAATGCGTGGTGGGTCTTCAGAGCTCTCAACTGGAACTCACTCGAACTCTCTGGAACTCGGACTCGAACTAACTGCAACTCGAACTGATTTTCGCTCGCTGCGACTTTGCTTATATGGACGCCGACCCGCTCGTCGGGGTTTGAGGTTCCTTGATAATTCTAAATCCATAGTCCACTTCTTTATTTTCGGTCAGGAATTTTCCACTCCTTTCCATTTTTGGAAGTTTTCTCTTACCCCCACCTTCTCCTGTTCTCATAAGGATATCTCACCATACTTCAGAGGGGCGTCAACGGTTTTCCCACTTCTTCGCAGTAACTTCTCATACCTATCCTCTCAATGGGTGGTGGCGGGCCTCCCCCCCTGCGTCACATGATCACCTCCGCCTGGCTCTCGTTAACATGCGGTCAATGGGCGTCCAACAGTGTGGGTGTGACCAGGCTAGCCTTGTTTTAAGAAAAAAATATATCTTGCTCAAAAAAAAAAATATATCTTTTTCTTTTCCTTTTCTTTCCATAATCGCAGATCTTATCCCCAATGTCACCTGGGATCTATCAATGAGATTTTCGCCAATTATCAAGTGGGTGGTCGTCTAGCGAAACACAGCCAACTCTTCGTCCCGATAAAGCAGTTTCACTATCCTAGCCGTATTTGCATTCTTGGTGCCAATTTCTGATAACATAGTTTTATTATCATAGCCGAATTTCAACACAACACAGATGCCTTGTCCAAACGACAAAGACTTAACCCAGGGTTGGACTTTGTGTGCGGTTAACAGATGACCTATTAAATCCTTTCCCGATAATATTGTTTGCCACCATGACACAGTTAATTTTTTTAAAACTCTGTAACCACCTGGTGTTCGTCAATTAGCCTTATGACAATGGCCATAAGAATTTTCACCATTCTTCATTTATCAAAATAACATCGCCAAATGTCCCTGTCGTGGGTGGCTTTCCTTCATCATCTAAGTTTAAGTCTCTCCTCTCTTTTCCTTTCTTTTTCCTCGCAGGGAATTTTCACCATTTTCTGATAATATTGTTTGCCACCATGACACAGTTAATTTTTTATCTATTTAAAAAAACAAACTGTGTATCAACCTGGACTTTGTCAGCTAGCCCTACGACAATGGCCGTCAGAATTTTTACCATTTTTTTCATTATCAAAATAACATCGCCAAATGTCCCTTCTCGTGGGTGGCTTTCCTTTATCATCTAAGTTTAAGTCTCGCCTCTCTTTTTCTTTCTTTTCTTTCTCTTTTTCCTTTCTTTTTTTTCTTTTTGCGCCCCTAAATGGTGTCACAGTGTGGTGTAATGGACAAACGCTCGGAATTGGAAATCGTAGCGTCGAGTTTGAATTCCAGTCACTTTGTTGTGAATTAATCTATTCTCCCCCTACCTATGTGTTGAATAGATGGACAGACATATAGCCATGGTTGTCTACCAGTCTACCGCAGAAATAAACGGCATCCTTCAGAAGGGGGAATTTTCTGCCTTGTCAGTCATGTATTGAAATGGACATTAACCGTGCATCACGTATTGCAATTAACTTAGTAATTAATTAAGATACAATAGAAAAACAGAAAAATATGATCAGTAAAAAAGAAGATCCCCGGAAACAGAGAAGACATCAGCAAACTATACATGATAACAAAAACCTCTCAAAGCATATATGGAAACTTAAAAACTCAAATCAAAACACATTACAAATAATATGGAATATAAAAAAATAGCAGCAGCTTACAACAACACTTCGAAGGTATGTTCACCTTTGCCTAGAGGAGAAACTAAAACATAATCTTAACAGAACAAAATAGGTTAAACAAAATCATCCGAGCTCATATGTCATCACGAAAACTGATAAACTCTATAATATCATATAATATGACAAATGAGAAATGACGAAAATAAATATATTAAAAAAATAAATAAATCAGACGGATAAATAAAATAATAGATAAAATAAATCTAAGAATACAATAGACGCTCTAAATGTATGACCATAAATAACTCAAAAAATTAACACTAAGGAAAATAATTTGGAAAGGCGGATTTCAGACATTCCCTAATTCAATCAAATTACCGAAAACATCACGCTACGAGAGAAACTCTGTATATTAAACATCTCTCTCCTACTACAAACCTCACTTTCTTTAACAATGAGAGTGATGTGGTAAAATTATTTTTAAAGAAATTCAAACAGGCTCACTCGAATTCTACCCGCGCTCAACATGCGAAGGCCCAGAATAAACGCACTTAATCCTAATCCAAACAATACAAAACATGCATCTCAAACAGTCAATACATGTATAAAACGAACAATGTCAAAACTACGCCCCCTTGAAAATGGATAAAAGAGTGGCCAAATGTGCTTGGGAAAATGGACGGTATGGAGAGGTTTTGCATTCCTCATCCCACCAAACAGAAAAAAATGTAAGAACGGTGGAAAAACTAAATAAAAAAATAATAAAATTTTCTTTGTCTGTCATATTTAACGAAAGATGTTTGAAAAGAAAGGTTGCTGCTTAAATATAAATATATATATATATATATATATATATATATATATATATATATATATATATATATATATATATATATATATATAAGGTATCAGAGAAACAGTACTTAAATGTTACTGTTGTCCGCGACTACGAGTTTTATGTGAGATTATGGAGGGTAATATTGCTGTGAAACCATCATCAGGCGGTAAAATTTAATATAATAGATAATCGTTTATGCCTATCTACTGAAGAATGTGTGACAGCAATAGTACCTTCCATATGTCAATGTAAAATTTACAGTTGCAGACAACAATAATATTTAAGTACTGTTTCTGTTATATTTTATATTTCCTCAGTTTTGAATATTTTCTATACATTGCATTGAACACTGTATTTATAGCATCTCTGAATTTTGATTTTATTATACAATATATATATATATATATATATATATATATATATATATATATATATATATATATATATATATATATGTGTGTGTGTGTGTGTGTGTGTGTGTGTAATCTATATCATTTCATCTTTTCCGTATCATATAGGTCAAGGAATTTTCTTTATTCTAATCTCAGTAACATTCTCATTCACTTTTCTGTTTTCCCTATTTCTCTTTTAAAATGGTTTCAGTTCTTTCAAAATTGTCCTTTTTTATTGTAAGCATGAATTGTTCGATTACAAGACTGAGCTGGCAGCTTGCATTTCCCATTTTCATTTGATTTAAAGTTACTCTTTTATTATTTTTGAGTTTTTCATTAAATATTTGTGTAAAAATACGTAATAAAAATCTTTAAAAATCCCGACTTACAATTATAGCTATGGTAGAAATATTTACTCCATTTAATTGCACACCATATTTCAGCAAATCATTCGATTTTTTAATTTTTCATTTTCTCCTCTAGATAATATCAAACAAAAAATTGACCTAAGTTGAAACTTATACAGTCCTTCATTTGCTAAACAATTACCCATAACATTTTTCCTAACGCTACTTTTCAAAATTTATTAGTTATGTCTTAAGTAATGTTAAATTCAATGAGGATAGTTGGTCATTTAGTAATCACAAGTGAGGTAGCATGCCTCAGTGCCTTGGTTCCCAGCTCTAGTATTAATGTATTGACCCAGAGAGATGCTGTGTTGCTTTGAATTCTGGGTAGATGAACGTGTTTACACTGCTAGTATGCTTACATGTTCTTCTTTCTTGGATTGTTAAACTCTGCATTAATGGTACTGGATATAAACGTCTTCTGGCTTGGTGTTATCCGCCGGATAGTAAGAGACCCGAACCGAGAGTAAATGCTGAGGAGTCCATTCCTTCAGCAGGTGTATAAAATTGTTGTCATTGCATTGCTATTTTTTATGGGATCTGGACAATGGGTTCTCTCGATGCTATGATGAAATATAAATAAACCATTGTAATTCCGGACAATTTAATCCAGCTAATTGATGCATGTACTACTTGTGAGTGTGGCTGTTTCGCTATTTCGTCTTTACCCGTTCTAATAATTCAATACATATAGCCATCTCCTCGAACACAAGAGAAATCCAATTCGTCAAAACAGAACAATATGTATAGTAATTAATTCACCCCCCCACACACACATATATATATATATATATATATATATATATATAAAATCCCACCAGAAGTTTTGTTGAATAAACAATAATTAAAGGGCAAATAACAAAATACATTTGGAGTCACGTATTATTTTTAGAGAATAACAATAACAACTCCTTTTCCCTTCACCACTCCCGCAAATTTGAGAAAAATGATTTTCGCGAGCTAGTGGGTAATTATTTTCTAATCAATTAACACTTCTCGAGGCTGAAACTAATTTGGGAGGTGAGTTTGTTCTACAAGTGTGTACAGACGCACACAATGGAAGAGAGACGGGCAGCAGCCGCCGACTAAGGCCTTGTCCACGCACTCAAGAGAAAGGATTAACAAGCAACCGCCAAGTAAGCCTTTTTGTCTACGAACTCGCAAATACATTAGGTTGTCCGTCATAAAGTAAGTCTGTTCACACATTTCACATCGCAGTATGAACCTTTGATTACTTTATGAAACAAACTTCACTGCAAGAAAAAATGAACATTTTATTTCTATTGTATATTTCTGAAAATAATATATAAATGTTATTTCAAATGACATTCTGCTTTTCCTTCGGTGAATAATATTTTTTATGTTTCATTTAAAAGATGCGTTGTTGTTGCTGTTGTAAATATTTGGAATCCCGACATTCGCATAGCAACAAAAACCTGGGTAGACGTATTCTAACAGCTCAACATATCCTACACCAATATGAGTGATCTACAATCAAACTTTCCAGACGTTGAAATCACCCCTAAAGCACAACTTGCACAATGACTATGGCCATAATCACGACGCCTATTTTAAGGATGGATTCCTATGTGTCGGAGTTATCAAAAACGGTGATCACGCTTTCTCATTGACATACATTCGCGTGACCCTCGTTCACAGTATGGATGTCATTCTGTTTATCATCGACAGGAAAATGAAATTTTTAATATTTTAAAAATAGCTTAGACGGTTGATGATCCGTTAGCAAACATTCATTTTTGTGGCGACTTCAATATTCTCTACAATGAATAGATAGTCTATTCAAACAAAGCCGATAAAGAAGTTAGATATTGTCAAGATTTCTCCTTCGCTTACCAAACTGACTCAGATCCTTGGTAAGCCAACTCGTATTCATGGCAAAATAAGTCAAGTAAAACTCTTCAACCTCTTAAATCCTTCACTGAAAAATTCTCCGTTGAAATGTTAACTCTCTTGTGAAGTTCTGACTCTACGACAATCAATTTTAAAGTTGATATTAAACCGAAAATATTCACTGATGTCTCATTTTATAAGACAATCCTTCGATACGCCAAAGCTGACAGAAACAACTTTAGAGACTGTTTTCTTCAAAAATAGAGCTTCCAAAAATAATTCACTCATTTCTGAATCAGTCACTTCAGGCATGGAAAGTTTAACCCAAAGAATAATTGCCGAAGGAATAGACAGCCTTGGTTCAGTCCACAGCAATGCATCTATAATTCACTATAAATTTATTGCAATCTCTACCAAAGAGAACAGTGTAGTAGGACTCTTGCTGCATCCAGAATTATTCCCAATCATTGCAAGAATGTTCTACAGAATGTAAAAAGCAGATATGCAGAGTCAGTTCAAACTAAGTTCGAAAACAAAAGATTGCTTCCTGTTAGTATTGGAAAATCACATTTAAAATTCTCAATAAAACGTCATTGCCAACTATGAGAAATACTCCTGAAGCTATTCTATCCTCGTCAGACAAGGCACGACTCTGCAATTAAATTTGCCTCTATTTCTACGTTAGATCATAAAACCATCGCTTCCCCCATCTCACAAAGAACACATTTTCTAATATTCTTCTCACGACACGGGAGAATTTCAGGCTTATCTAAAGCCTTAACTTTAAGGAGACTACCAGACCGGAAAAATCTCAGTGAGTCTTCTTAAAACCATCAGTCTAGAATTACGTCAAATCTTCTCAAAGCTGCTTAACCGCAGCTAGAAGGCAAAGATGATTCACACGGAAGGTCTCAAAAGTATGACCTCTTATGTATGCGTTGGGCGCTCATCTCCGATGAAATATTTACCCATTAGCCTACTTAATGTTATCATCACACGTTTTGAAGTTGTTTCCACAAGGAGGTTGTTGAACACCTCAACAGAAATAACCTCCATAGTTGTCAAATGTTTATGTCCTAATAGTCATTGCACAAAGAATCAATGAAACACGAAGCAAAAAAAAACCTCATCATGAGTACGATCTACTTAGATATTGAAATGATCTTTGTTAATTGGACTGCTACACAAACAATCCAAATATAGAATTCTGAAAGGATTTTTTTTTAAGTGTTTCTTAAAGGTTTTCTCTTTTGTCAAGTTCTTGTCCTTAAGGCCGTTGTTAACGGCTAATCATAATGAGATCAATACCAGTGTCCCGCAAGGCTCTGTTCTCAGTGTGTCCCTCGTTATGCTTTATGCCTAAGAACATACTCAATTATTTAATGTATAAACCGATTAGAACCTAAACATTCACATATCAAGATGGATGGTTGGTTTCCATGACTTGAATGTCTATTGAGACTCAAGTTCATACAACTTCTAAAGTGGAAGACAAATAAAATCCATCACTGCAGATGCTAGAAAAAAATATTCGGACTGACTCCCCTTGCTATGCTATATCTTTACAAGAGTCAGACCAGACCAAAAATGGCTGACATATCTCGGCTAGAGTTGCCCAGTCCTAACTTGCCTGTCTTGATAGATTTCCCACAGATCAAAACCTGCAAGATTCTCGCTATTCTATCACTATTTCCATGGAAAATATTCCGACGAGTTACATTCCTTAGTTCAACCAGACCTGACCTTTGAAACAAAGAGCCATCATCCTATTTACACTGGGACGAATCATTCTCATTCTCTTCGGATTTCATTGGTAAAGAAGAATTTCCACCCAGAAGCAGACTTCCAAGAGGATGTTTTCCCGATCATTACATTCTTAACATTTTTAAGTCTAGGATTAGTCGTAACTCTCCTGCAGAAACTGCTAAACTGCTATTCTTACTACCCCTTTTTCTCTCATACAATATAATTCAGTAACCCAAGCCACTGGGTGGCTCTCAGGCCTTGTATTTGGTAAACAGCAGTAACACAAGGAAATAAATGATTATATCAGTTAAAATTACCATATGGACAGTTATTCATAATACACACATTCTTCCATATTTGCCATGGCCTAATTATGTAAGACACTTTCTATTTGGAAGCGTTTGGTTCAAACTGACTGCAATCCTATTTATTGGTCAATGTATTCACATCTGCTTGTCTGATAATGACAATGGAGGTTCTGCTTGTGCGCATGTGTGAAATTACACAGAGTGTGCACGTCTAAAAAGCTTATATATAAATAGCCTGATACATGTTTATACTAACGCTTATGTTTCGCGATGATTGAAACATTATTAAACGGATTGAATGAAAATCCAATGTAAACATTCTCGCCGACTTAAAAACAACAGCATTAATTCTAAGTTGTAAAAAGTGTTAACTTGTATTAAAATGGTATCTTTGCATTTTCTTATTCTTTATCAAATATTATGCTTGCTATATTTTCTAAACTTCCCCATATTTCTCTTACTGTCTAATCATCCGCGGACATTGTTCAGAACTTTTTTCTCATCCGGGATGTGATATGTTTCCTTATCTAATATTAGACGTAAAACGTTCAATGCCGTCTCGTCTCTTAATTGAAATATAGAACCTGACATCCTGATTTAGAGTAGATTTTTATCAGTAACTCGTTTCTTTTATCAATACACCGTTTACAACGAGAAATTGACAACAATTAAAATTTCGGTGTTATCAACGAAAAGATTTACTGGCAATTGTATTTCGATAGTTTTAAAAGATATATCTAAATATATCTAAACATATTTACCTAGGTTTTTAATAAAGGGTGATGCTTAGAAAACAATTTTTCAATATTTCTACTATTAAAGAATTTTTAGTATTTACAGGAGCCCTAAATATTTTGCTCTACTTAACACCGACGCTATTTATAAAAAAAAATTTCATGTATGAATAACTTTGCACAGCGTCCTGGGTATGATGATAAACTACATCCGGCAACAAAGCCTCTGATCAGGAGGTTTTGAGGAGCAGTAAACTACTTCTTAATTACTTTTGTTACCAGATCCACCTTGACCCGAGGTTGTAGCACGTGTCAAAGTCCTGGCTGTGGTCAAATACTTAACCAAAGTGAAATAAAAACAATACGAAAGTATAAAAAATACATTTTTATAGTAAAAATACAAGCAATAAATTGTTCATCTGCTTCCTCTGTAGTTAGGTTTCGATTGCTGTAACGTAGATCGTGCCCCTTCGCTGCCTGATCTAATTTGTTTAACATTTTTAAGTCAGTTCCCGGACCAAGGAACGTGTAGCCTGGGACGGTGAACTCGAATAGCTTCCGCTTGGCGCCTCTTTTCTCGGTGATGATGCCATCTACTTCCGCTTTAATAATTAAATCATTTGTTTATTTTAGTACGGGTTAACTCCCTTGATTTATTTTATATTTAAATGAAAGACAGTCTTATTAAAACTAGTATGGGCACTATTTCTTTTCTGTCACAAGCACGGTGCAGGGAAACGTAAACTTTACCTAAGTACTTAAAAAATCAAATAAAATATTAACTAAGGTACTTAGGTAAGTTTAAAGTTTTCATATTTAAAAGATTACCAGCAATGCTTTTAAAAATTACTATTAATACATTTTTAAAAGAAATTACTAATGCTCCCAAGAAAATTAAATTTCGGCATTAAATGACCCATGAAGGAGTTGATATGCCGATAAACAAACAACTATTTGTGCATGTGTAGAGAGATAAGTATAGCAAAGTAGTGAGACACAAATACAGATGAGCGCATAGGCAAAATTCCAGCTAAGCTGAAAAATCCGATAAAAAGGAAACCAAACGATTATTCGAACACAGTAAGAAAGAATTCACAATAGAAAATAATATTTAAGAGATTCATGTATTCATTCAAAACCTACAATCAGCTAAGTATACACAAGCGTACACGATCACAGTTCTTCAAATTTAGAGAGACATTCATGTCATTCTGACCCGTCTAGTCACAATTAAAAGCAGCAAACATAGATCTACGCATGCAAAAGTTTGTCGGCCGAATCAGCGGAAAGCACATAGCCGCACGTATATTCTTAGGCATAAAGCCCGTTGCTCTCATATGGATTCACCAGTCAAATGTTAATTTGCCCTCAGGGATATGTGCGTGAGGGTTTGTCGACTGAATGTGTCATATGACGCCCAAGACAACTGACAATGGAAGGACTTGGGTAGTTCGACGGAGAAGGAATTGTTCACGAATGACAGTGGGGTCCTTATTTGATCAGATTCCTGGAATATTCATTTGACTTCAAGACGAACACACGAAGGAAATGTGCGAAGCAAACACACTAACACACACGCACTAAATACATATGCATGCATATATACACAAATGATTGCCCCCACACACACGCACGTGTGTGTGTGTATTTCAAATAATGTAAGGTGGTCCATAAGCTGAGTATAGAATTTCTTTAGCCATGATCTTTCCTCCCTCGATGCATCCAAAATAGGTCTGCGCTTTATGGTTATCCCGACGTTTAAAGAAATATATATTCTCGAATATTCTTTCTTTTTCTATCTCCGCACACACACCCACAAGCTTTCATACACCCACACCTACACGCATTTGCGAACATAGAGACAAACGCATTCGTGCACACGCATACACACACATTTATATGAATGTGAGAGAAATTAAATCTCATGATTGTATGATGGTTGAAAGGAATTACAGTAAATGAATAAGTGACAGGGTGAGTAAAGAATGTGCAGGTAGAATAACGGGTATGGGCGCAGAATTTTAGGAATCGATGAGCTGAGTTCAATGACTATTCCGTTTAATTTCGCAAAAGTGCGCTTGCAAAAGCATGACATGGAATATTCACCCTACAGGTATGGCTTAAATAGCAGGTTAATGGAGCTTTTTAAACTTGAGTGACAATCAATCTAAGAGAACCTACCTATATATATATATATATATATATATATATATATATATATATATATATATATATATATATATATATATACACGCACACACACACACACACACAGGGTACGATGGGTAAATTGCCGTCATTTTATATTTTTAATTCAACACATGAGCTTTGTTGTTTTAGATTTTATATATTGAGTATAGTAGGGTCAGTTGGACAGCGTCTTTCAGAAAAAGAGTACCATGAAGCAAATCACTAGACCAGAAATTTCGCACCGGAAGTTACAATACGAACATTGCAGAGTATTTGGGTGTCAATCCGACGACTGTTCCGAGGTTTCGGAAAAAGCTGGTTGAGTCTAATGGTGATTACGAAGGTACGACAGTTCGGAAAAATCACTCTGATCATTCTGGTGAGAAAAGAAATCACGAATTTATTGCTGAGATCCAGAACATGAGAGACAACGAGTCAATCAAGTCAATAGCCAGGAATGTTTGAGTTTCAGCCAAGTAGTGTGTGAAAACATTCTGTATTTCTCATACTGGATGATAAAACGATATTTTTAAAATCAAATCTTTTGAACAAACTCAAGAATCCCTTCCAACCGAACGTGCTCTGATTTTTCTCAGATAAGAAAAATTTCTGCCAGGATAAGATGATGAACACACGGAGCAATCATTGGCTTCTTGTTACCCCAAAAGTTATACCTAGAATGATTAGAAACAAATATCCACTGAACATTATGGTGTATGGAGTGACCACTAATGATGGCGGCGTTATGCATCCATATATTTTCCCTCCTACAGGAACTCAGACTTAACACAGAGGCCTACATCAAGTGACTTGGGGAGTTAGTGATGCCCTGGTTCAAGAGGGCGGCTGCTGGAAGACTATGTCTGGGAACAGGACTCTGCACCATGCCACACAAGCAGGTGAACTCAGACATGGATCTCAAATAATTTCTGTGATCACATCATCCTTTACAACTGGCCACATAATTCCACAGACTGCAATCCTCTTGATTATTATGTGTGAGGCGCAGTTGAGTGAGAGACCAACAAAACTTCCTGTAACACCAAAGATGAACTAAAGGCAAGGATTATGGCAGTATTCACCAACTTAAACAAGGAGACCATACAGAAGAGTTGCAGGGGATTCCGAAGACATCTGAAGGCCGTGGTTGAAGCTAATTGCGATTTTATTGAATAAATTTATATTTAGTATTTCAAAATATTTTTGTGTAATTTTGGTGAATAAATGTGTTAAAATGAGATATCAATACTATCTTGAATTTTGCTTAATTTAGACGACAATTTACCCATCGCACGCTCTATATGTGCGTCTCCTTGTGTGTGTGTTTGTGTGTAAACGAGACTGTCAATTACACACGCCTCATAAATCACTTGGTTGGATTTTATGGTATACAATTATTGAAGATGTTTTGATGGTTCAGTCATTATGTATTTCCTGAAATGCATCTCTCACTTACACTGGCAAACATCGACAATGAAGTTCTTTAGACAAATATAAACAACAATAATGTTGAAACACAAATTTTCTCTAAACAATTTTCCTTAAATTGGAATGTGAGCAATTTGAACACTTATATAAAATTTATTTAATTTTTGATAAATAATTAATTATAAATTATTTTTGATTTTATAGCAGGACTAATTATATAGTTTTCATTATCATAATGTTGAGCGCAATTATTTTCTTAATAAAATTTTATTCATAATCAGCAAAACATAAATATCGTTAATCAATTGTCTGGAGAATAATTCTCAAGAGAAAATTCATAGATTTCAATTTAAGAGGAAAAAGTGATGACAAAAATATGAGGAAAATTGGAAAATGGAAGCAGTAAATTGTGGGAAAAATCAATCAGAGATGTTTTGGCGTTTCATACGGTTTGTTTATGCGCCGTTTCTATATTCCATGTTTAATTCCATAGACACATTTCAATCTTGGCCTTTCTTTTCTTCTGGCATTGATACTATATTCTAAAGAATATTCACTCATATGATTCATCGCACTGTCAAATCCTCAGCACATTTCATATCAAAGGTTAAGCAAAGAATGGTCTCCTAGCTTTTCTGTTTTGTAGATGGGATTCGTTATTTGAGAACTTGATACTCATTCTGATGGTAAGTGTATTGAAACTTATAATTCCCTTCCACATGAAAGTTAATCCAGACGACAATTTCAACATTACTCATTCTCTGCTTTTTATTACATTAAAATCGATTCACATTTTCCAGATCGGTTAATACGTTTATACTAAAATTTCAGAAAGAAAAACAAAGTAACAATAATAGTTTAATTATAAAGATCACACATAATAATAATAATAATAATAATAATAAAAATAATAATAATAATAATAATAATAATTCCTGATGCGATAAAGGCAATGAGTATGATAAGGAAGTGTAGTCATGTGAGTAAAATACTTGGACACATCAGCAACTCGGAGCTACAAAAGATTACTTTATGCAAAACGGCAAAAAACCCTCTTCATCTAAACGAAATGTACCAAATCTCAATATATAGCTATCCTACAGTACCCTTTTTACTAAGAGATAACAGAGTGGATTAAGTAATTAGACACTTAAAATTAATCCCTGGCTAGATAATGCCAGATACAATAATATAATTCTGAAGATCTTAGAAAAATTGTGTGCAAAAATAATTAAAGAAAAAAATACCAAACGAATAAGACGAATACTGTTGATTCAACATATATAGAAAAGATGTGTAGATAAATGAGCATAGAATTAATATCAATAGACGAAAAGTTTTCATTTATTTTATTCAGTTTGAATAAACGCCATGATAATCAAACGAAATCTGAATGGCCAATTCGAAATCCATCTATGAACTGATTATACAAGGGCCTAGTGAAACAAATAAAACGATAGCAATATCAGAAAAATAGTATAAATTGAAGCGTGACTACAATTAATGAAAACAAATTTATAATCATGCTAATTGCAGTACTGTATGCCTAATTAACATTTGTGACTCTAAGGGCAAATAACGTTCATAGTAGCATTTTGTGAAGTCGTTACGCTACAGTAGTTTAAGCAAGTTCTCTCACATATCCAAATACAGTGTCATGAAATTGACGATACATTTTGCAAAGATATAAGACAGTGGGAAAAAGTTCAGGAGAAATGGAATCAAGTTTTTCTTGAATAAATTCATGAGACATAAATATAAAATACCTCAGGTGGACTACGAACTCGAATTGACAATCATTACACAAACCTTGTAAACCTGACAAACAATTTGTAGGTTTGTTTAAAATAAAAATAAAATCATTCAGTTGCGAATTAAAAGTGAGGTACATATGCAGTTATCTGTGAGTAAAATTCAGTAAATGTAGTTGTTGTCACTCGAATAAATTTACTCTTAAAAAGAATATCGCAGATTCATTGATATCTCTAATTCAGCATACTGAAATTTGATCTGACATAATCATTGAAAATTAGAGTTTTTAATCCTTATCTGAATGTTCTGTAGATTTATTGTCATCTTCGAAGACCCAAGCAACAAATTCTTTTAATATTTAGTTATGAGTTCTTCTGACATTGCGGTAAGTATCCCTAAAAAATTCTGTCATTCTCTTTAGCAGTTGTTCGAAAGCTTATTATTAGGTTGGTGCAAAAATAATGACGTAATAATGTCGTTTCTTGACGTTAAAAATGCGTCAAAAAACGACATTATTACGTCATTATTTTTACACCAACCTAATATTAAATTTCGTTAATTTGTTTCCTTTTATTATTTTTTATTTTAATTTTTCAGATCAAAAGTATCTTAAGGAAAATTTTTGACCAATGAATTTACTTCACGTCTTTTCCCTCTTTTCTATTGCGTCCGCTGTTGCGGCCATATCATTATCATGACTAGCGAGAAGAATTCCAGTGTTATCTCATAATTTCAATGCCATCTCTAGTCGGAACTATGAATATCGCATCGATCCAAATATTCAGGAAGAATTGTTGTGTATCTTCTTTTTCTTTTTATGTGCCAAGACTTTTCAGGACGTAGGCGATCATGGCTCTCACTCTATCCCTTGCAGCTCTCAGCAATATCCTTCCCTCTGCTTCCTACCCCAGACCACGTCCTGCCATCCACCTGCTGAAGCCTGCCACGAATATCATGCGTTGCTTTCCCCTTGTCTCTCTTTCCCTCTATTCGACCCGTGAGTATCAGATTCCTCAGGCCCCCGTTACTCATTATGTGTTCCAGAAACTTCAGATGTCTCTTCATGATGTTAATTATAAGCCTTCTCTTTGTTTGCATCCTCTCCAAAACCTCATCGTTGCTCACAATCTAGGTCCATGATATCCTTAGTATCCTTCTGTAGAACCACATCTCCATTGCCTCAAGTCTCTTCTTCATCCTTGAGGAAATCTCCAGCATTCGCTGCCATAAAGAAGGTCAGATGTCACGTAACAGCTCAGAATTCTTTTTTTTTGTTACCAAAGAAATCTTCCTGTTTCGCAATACTCTGCTTAGATTTTGGAATGCGTCCTTGGCCATCTCAATACGCCTACGGATCTCAGTGTCGCACTTACCATCCTCTCTCAAGACGCTTCCCAGACATTTAAACTTCCGCATCTACATCATTTTAGTGTTCCCGACGTGCAAATCGCATTTCGGGATCATCCTCTTGTTGATGACCATGCATTCCATCTTCTTGTAGTTTATGCTTAGTCCCTTCTTCTCACTCTCCGTCGCTACCTTCTGTAGTAGTTTAGTATCGCTCAAATGGAAAAGATAATGGAAAAGGTTGCGTTGC
Source organism: Acanthosepion lycidas (assembly GCA_963932145.1). Taxonomy (NCBI): domain Eukaryota; kingdom Metazoa; phylum Mollusca; class Cephalopoda; order Sepiida; family Sepiidae; genus Acanthosepion; species Acanthosepion lycidas. The sequence goes on along the minus strand of OZ010584.1, from coordinate 122,331,751 downwards.
TTCAGCTGAGCTGCCCCAACGATTATGATATCAGTTTGCAAAATACAAAGTTCAGTTCTTTTCTATAAGTTCTATTTCATTTTTTTTGTAATAAATGTGTGTTTTTGTTTTAAGTTTTACTCTAAATATAATCAAAATAATTTCTCAGTGAACTGTTTATCGCCTCAAGATCATTCCTGAAAATATTCTAGAAAAATATTCTCAGATAAATGAATAAATGGAAGGTTGTGGCTTTTCTTTTCATAAACTCTTCTAAATTATGAATGATTTTCCTTCTACATCAGAATATTATAAAGCCTTCCTTTATAGTACCAGTGCCATCTGGAGAACGAATTCGTCAACAGGCTATTAAAATTGAATAACAATGTGATGTTCGTTGTCTGCATGTGTACTTTTAGTGACAAATACAAAATCCGTGCATATGTAGTACCAACTGATATATACATATATATAACTTTGGCAATAGTTAAGTCGTTTTCCAAGATGTCTTTTTCTGGTTAGAAAATCTTCCGTAGTTACCTACCTACCTACTTATCTATCTATCTATCTATCTATCTATCTATCTATCTATCTATCTATCTATCTATCTATCTTATCGCCCTTATATGAGGATGTGCTGAAAATATTTGAATCTGAGAAAGTCTAGTTTCAGAATTTATATTTGAAAATTTGCACACGCTTTGAGAAATGGGACCTACCCTTCATATGTATTGAACATTTCCTTTTATATCCAATTCCTAAAATATAACCAAGCGACCAAAGTTATTTTTTCAATCCTTTTTCTTCAGCGCCACGTCGTATATATGTATGTAAACACCTATTTTCTACCATATTGACGTAGAAATCATTACGTCTGTGCTAAACATTCTATCTTTTTTTCAAAATTGCATATATTATAAATTCAGATACTTGGTTTGTTTACGGTATTAAAGCTAACAGCCTACGGTAATGTATTTAACTTTGTAGGTGTCTTTATCAACGATAGATTGTATTTCTTTTAATATTATGCACAAAGCGAACTTCTTTCCAGGATAAGCATTGCATTAATATTTCGATATTTCAAATATTTTTTGTCTGAAACTGTTTCTGGTTATTTTAAATGTTGCTATTCAACATTTATTTTATATATTACTTTTCACTCTCGCTTTTTACATTAGACGGTCGAATTCATCATTTAATTTCACAATTCTTCCTTAACGACATACAAAATTTGTATTCATCTGTTTTTTGTTTTTTTAGTTTGCATTGGATGAAAAATAGACAAGCACTTTCCGTTTATTTTCCTTTGCTTTTCCCATTTATTTTCCTTTTTATTCGTTTCGTTTTTACAGTAAGGTTCACTTTATACAATGCCTGGGGGCCAATCGAGGTAGAGGGTCACATTACGGGTATTTTATACGAATAGGAAGAGAAGATAACGGTTAACCATAGATATGAAAAGGTTAATTTGTAGTGCTCGGGGAAACATTCTCTTGGAAGGCTGTTCCACGGAGCAGTGGTTCGCAGGAAGAAACTGTTCGAGTGGAACTTACTTCTCACAAATGGAATACGGAGGGAATGTTATTGGTTAGCTACTATGGAAGTGGCATAATGGGCCCTAACCTTCAAGATTAGACTTGGCCGAACCAAGAATGTAGTATGTCTGAGAACTTTCCATGGTTGTAACGATAGAGCAATGAGAGACGCGCCATATCCCGCCTATGAGTGAGAGAGGTTGGACTGTGGAAAATAATTCTTCATCAACAAGGACTGCGAGACGCTTTTGAACTCTATCAAGACTGGGAAGTGAGGACTGGCAGATATAGATCAAATATGGCAACAGTAATTCGTCTTTCTGTATTTAATTTAATTCTTGTTTATTTCCCTATTCTTACATTTCTTCAGTATTTACACCTTTCTCTTTTACTATTATTTCGGTCCATGCTTCAGTTCTTAATTCATTCACTTCTTCTCTCGACACTAGTTGTCCCTTTTTGGCTATTTTCTGTAAAATTTTGTTCATGTTTCTCTGCCTTTCTTCATTCTACCTATTTTTTCTATCACTTCGTTCTCTTTATTTCTTTAATTGCATTTTTCATCATTCATTTTACAACACTCTTTTTTTTGTTTCTTTTGCCATTAATTGTTTCCTAAATCTTAAAAATCTTAGTCAAAATTGCCAAACAGCAAGAATATAGTATACAAAGTTTCAAACACTAATATTCCATGGTTATAATTTATTATAGTTGTATTATATATATATATATATATTAAAAAAAGAGAAGAGAGGTGCTGCAAACGTTTTTGGTTGTAATGTGGATTTATTTAGAAAAAATATTATACTTTGTTTTCCATAATTTTACTACACGTGTTTCTGGTCTCGCGACCATCTTCAGGTAAAAGCGGAGATTTCCACATATTATTAAAAATAATTAATTTTTCCTTATGTTTTTAGATGTTAAAAATTCTCGATATGAGACGTTTTCTTTTTTCGTGTTAGTAATCCGAATTTCTTTCATATATATATATATATATATATATATATATATATATATATATATATATATATATATATATATATATATAGTAGGATATATAATCCGTTGTTCTTATTGATATTTTTTTTTTACAAAACAGTGCTCAATGTAAATTTACAGTGCATAACTATTATAAATTAAGTGATTTAAAATATAGTTTTTTCGCTACACAGTAATAACCATGTTGCAAGAAATGAAGCTAAAATCTTCAAATTTAATTATATAATTAAATTAAAAGCATTAGTTCCGTTTCATCTTCAAACGAATATTGGAATAACTTATTTTTAAATTTACTGAGTTTTAAACGCACACATAAATTCATAATTTCCTGTTTCCAAGGTTTTATATATATATATATATATATATATATATATATATATATATATATATATATATATATATATATACGGAGAGAGAAAGACAGAGAGATGGATAAGATAAGAGAGAAAACTCCTGAAAGGAGAATTTGGTTGATAATTAACTTAATATACATATTTTATTCTCATGATTTGTTATTGTCGTAATTCTGCAAATTTTGCAAATTATGGTCTTAGATAATGTTAGAGAATAGCTTTGGATGATATAGAATTTATATATATTGGATGATATAGGCTTTGATCATTGAAGAAATAGAAGTTATGCATATTATCACGTGTGCATATGTGGAAAACGTTTCTTTCCATTTCAGATGTTATATACAATCATTCACTTGCGGTTAGAAAATAAGTTCCACTGACTTTGTTGCATTTACTTTCATTAAGGAAACGGGAGACACATTCAGATGATAATGTATCAGCCGTTTATTTGTATTCTTTGAAATAATGGTATGGCCGGACCCTTTATTTTGCTATATGTAATAAATGCAACTTATTCTTCTGATAATTTAAGAATACTTGATTTGTGATTAATGAAAAGAAAATCTACTGATACTATTAACGAATCAATTCGTTGCTTTTTAGAAATAAAGGAAACTTAGTGTTGTGATATTTAAGAAACATTTGTCCTTTTAAGAAAAAAAAGAACATATTTCGATTATGTGTACGTACGATTTATGCGTTTCCTGAAAACTGGGAATTTATGAAAATAATACGGAAGAAGCTTTTGTGTTTAAGAAATAACTACATTATCCTGTTAATTAAGAAACTTTTATTTTGTGTTTAATGAATCATGATACAATAAACACTCTTATGATTTTGGTTAATGAATAAATGTAACTTATTCCGAAAAGAAGGAAATAACATGCTTTATTTTATATTTAAATAAGGAATCTTATTATGGGAATGATAAATTATTTTACATGTCTGCTTTTATGGAGGAAAATGAATCTTTCTCGCGTATAAGGAAGACACATTTAGCACTTAAGCAAGAAAATAAATATAGTGACAATATAAAAGGAGAATTCTTAATTTTGTTTTTTTTCTTTGAAAAATCAGGAATTATTCTGAGAAAAAAGACACAGTTTTCTTTATATTACCAAACTTGTTATGAACTGAATCGAATTAGAAAACATTTTTTATTATTTGTATAAGGAGTCGAATAAGAAATAATTCTTTAATTTTTTTGAAAGAAGAATCCAAATTTTCTTCTGATGTTAAGAAATAAATTTTATTTTTGTTTTAAATTGAAAGAAAACTTTAGTGTACAGATAAGTAAGGAACATTATTTTAATATTAAAGAATCTTATAGGAAGCTTTTCTGAAAAAAAGAATGAACTTTATTTTGCCTTTGAAGGATATTTTTTGCTACAATAAAAGGAAATTTTGTTTATATTTATTTTATAAAGAAAATGGGTTTATACGGAGGATATTGAAGAAATCATCTTTACTGGTTTTTATTGTAGAAAAAAATTATTTCA
>OZ010584.1:122309880-122322380 GCA_963932145.1 Acanthosepion lycidas | reverse complement strand
GCTTATGTATTAAATTTTGGAAATTTTCTTTATTCGTTTGAACATTACGGTTAAAAGTGTGGATTAAACCATTTAATTTTACGCTTGCGGTGTTTCTGTTTATTTTTACCTTTGTTTTTTTTCGAAATTCTCCAAATTTTATTTATGATTGCTTATTTTTAATACGTTTCTATATTTCATCTATTATTATCAAATACTTCCTTATTTCTGGAGTTGGTCAATAATCTAACTTGGACTGACTTATCTATAATAAATTGTCTAGAATTTTGTGTGTTGGTTTAAGTCTCTACTGATGTGTCTGTGGTTATATAGCTCTTTCGTATTTGGTTCGTAATAACAATTATTTAAGTCGAAGGTCACATCGAAAAATTTGATCACTTTAGTAGTTGTGGTAGTGATAGTATTTAATTGGCGATCTTTAAAAAAAGTATCAGTTCTATTATCAATCTTTCTATGTTTATTGGGCTTGTTTTACGGGGGAGAATTACACCGTCATCTCCATAGAATCCGGTGTCCTTAATGTCGAAAGTAAATCTAAGTCTCCACAATAAAAATATTCCAACTAATTCTCATTCCTCTGCTGAGGCAAAAGCTCCCACAGTAATATTATATTCTGGATTGTTTCTTTTGGTTCACAGATAAATATGAAATAGTATAGATTTTTGTGTTTGCTTTATATTTATTTCGCGATCGCTAATAGAACAGTAGTTTTTTGCTAGAGTTACAGCTGTCATTAGCAAATTCTTGGTGATGTCCAGGTAAAAGTGATAAATATCGAATTGGATGAATGTATATTGATTCTTCATTTTTAGATGAGTAAAGCATTCTATGGCTTCTGATATTTTTTGACACTGGTTAATTTCTAGCTTCTTATTCGTGCGTTTGTAGGCTCTTTCAAGGATGTTTTTATTGATTTTACCGATATTATTTTGGTTGAGTTGAGTAATCGGTATTGAGGTTTGTTTAGGAATTTGCCTTACGGTCTTTAACTATGATGAATGCTTTTTGTTTTCTGGATCCTATCATCAATTTTTAATTCAGTGGCTATTTTCTTGTATTCACAATCGATGTTATTTTACAAACCTTATGATGATTTTTGTTAATGGCTTTATGATATATGGTTATATATTACGCTGCTATTACCGTTTTTATTTTAAAATATTAAAATTATATTTGGCAATTAAAATAAGCGGCAATTATATATATGCAAAAAAAGGTAAAAAAAATAAAATAAAATTAATTTAAAAAACTTTTGTTTAAAGGCAGATTACTGGTTCTTATTTAAAACAGATAAACATGAATTTTTATATTTATATTCAAAATAAAAGCTAATTTAAATTATTTACTTCCCTGTTGACAGCTTTATGGTACATATCCGCATCGATTGTGTAAGGATTACCAGTCTTATCTGCTTTGATAATGATACATATAAAAGTAAAAAAAAGAACAAGTAATGACTCTCTAAAAATTAAAAAAAAAAAAACATAATAGATGCTCCTGTTTGTTTGAAGAATAATCAACTGAAGTATGGTTCAAAGTTGACAGTACCATTCTAAAGTGCTAACTATAATAATTTTGATGAAAACTATTAAATTAAGAAGTGATTATCTGGTTGTAGTGTCCAAGTAGCACTTATAATTGAGGTGACATATTATCGTTGTATATATATATATATATATATATATATGAAATTAAAAATCTCAAGGGATACAGGATAAATAGTATCATGTTATTTTGTTCAGATTAAAAAATTAATGAAGATATTCACGAATAAATATTTAATTATCAAACCGTCGAAAAAGTAACGAATGATTATTATTGATGTCATTAAATAATGTACAATTAGATTTTCAAGGTTTCATAATTCATTCCTTAAATCGAGAACATGGTGTAGATGTGTGTGGCTCCTTAGCTACGGTAAGTCAGCACACTGAGAAGAAGGAAAACTCTGAAGTAAAACTTTGATGTGAAAGCAGAAGTAAATTGTAAAGGTCATTCGTATTTGAAAAGGACAGTATCGCGGGCAATAGAAAACACATTTATTTACCCCTTCTGTTTAATGCATATTTAAATTTGAATCTGAAATTTGTTAGAGAAATAATTCTCTAATTGACAAACAACTGCCCCACGTTGTAACCCTGGGGATGTCCGTACTATACCGCCATTGAAATGATTATTTATAGATTTAGTTTGGCAAAAATAGGTGTAACGTGGGATACAGAGATTCTACTGTGTCAAACACAAAAGTGAGAACTGCTTGTATGTTTTTCAAATTAGTATGAAAAAAGCTCAACTAATGTCTGGATTTGAATTTTAAAGTATAGAGAAATATTTCTGTCAGGAAACAAAATATATATGTATCAGTTCTGCTGAATATAGACTTCAGCATCGTTTTTTTAAATTATCACGGTGACAAGTCGTTGCAAACTTTAGGTTGTCACATTAAAACCTCAAGGAATAATGAATTCTTATATTGTAAAATAAATTAATGTATCTAAAATTGTAATTCTTAAAATCTTTAATGATGATGACGATGATGATGACGAAGATGATTCCTTTAAGTCAACTAAAACGCCAGTGTGGACACCTAACCGACTGTTCTGCAAAACTGAGCGATTATATGACTCTCCAGAGTGGAATGTTTTGTCACATCAACGAGTATGGCTTGACAGCCAACCGAATAATTGTGAAGGAATGTGTCTCGGAAGGCAACTTCGTTTCGTTTGCCTAATGCACACTTTCATTACGTCTAACACCTGATCAAAACAAAAAACTATATTCTAGTGTACCCTTAGCAAACGAGTTTGGACAGGTAAAAATTTGAAATAGAGTTAATCAACGTTGTGAAAAAGTTTTATTCGATTCGGCTGGACAACACGAATCATGTTAGACGGTATAAAGCGATTGCATTCCAAATGGCTGACAACAGAGGTTAAATTTAGAAATATTATAATATTAAAGGAAATAGGCGCTGATATTGACAAATTCATTACATTGCATAAAAAAGTAATTGCTACAGAGCATGAAACATTAGTGTGAAAAATATTGTGCACTTTCTCTGAGAACATATCCTTTCTTTGGACTCATATATATATATATATATATATATATATATATATATATATATATATATATATATATAAACTGCGACTTCTTTTCAGAAGAAGGCCATATCTCCAGCCTTCAGATGTAGCACACGAAAGGCTTCTGGAGAAGCTTGAGAGCGATATTTTCCTTGAGTAGTGATATATAACGCTTAAGAACATCCATATAATCTGTATTAGACAGTCGACTTTCATGCGGCCTTAGGTGACTTACACATCCGATATGAGATAAAAACACCTTTCCGTAGATGCTACATACAAGTTTAAGCTCAATATCTTCTAGGATCGTTTCTTCTTGACCATTCAAATGAGCTCTTTTCATCTTGAATACCCAACTGTTTTGAAAGCAAATCCATTGCAACCATCAAAAATCTCCAATTCGACCTATTCTATTGTTTTGGCATTAATTTAAAGAATTTTCAGGTTGTCTTTAACAACATCATTGAACCTCTTACCAAGAGTGAGCTTTCCTTAAAACATTTGCTTGGAGAATATCTCATCTACCATTCTCCTGAGTTGCCCAGGCAAGCGTATGTTGAATTTGTATGAGTAGATTCTCTATGCTGAGTGTTCTTTTTCATTGCAGAATAACTGCGTCAGTTATAAAATACAGTCATTTGATTTTTGAGATACACCTAAGATACATTTGCTGAAAACTTTCCAAAGTTTTGACATGATGTATGAAGATACGAACCGACTTCGCAGTCCGGGAATGCATATGTTAGATCCACATGAAAGAAGATAGAGACAAAAGTTGAAGCAGTAATGACACCTGAGTTAACTCCATATATATATATATATATATATATATATATATATATATATATATATATATATATATATATATATATATATGTTTGTATATATAAATAAAAAGAAAGAACAGTAAGATATATAACCCGGTGTTCTTATAGATATTTTTATTTTTACAAAATAGTGCTCAATGTAAATTTACAGAGCATTAATATTATAAATTAATTGATTTAAAATATGGTTTTTCCGCTACATAGTTCTAACCATGTTTCGAATTATGATTTTAGCTGTGTCTTTAAAACCCAGTAATTTTAAAAGTTACTCCAACATTCGCTTGAGGATGAAATGGAACTAATGTCTTTAATTTAATTACAAAAGTAAATTCGGACCATCTATTTTTGAAACATGGTTAGAACTGTGTAGCGGAAAAGCCATATTTTAAATCAGTTAATTTATAATATATATATATATATATATATATATATATATATATATATATATATATATATATATATATATATAGTACCGATCAAAAGTTTTGGACGACCGTGAATTGCTATTTTAAGTTCATAAAAAAACTTAATTTTGCATATTTGTAAAAATAAATTCGCCTACTGTGAATATATACAAACCCTGATATAAAATTCAAACACATTTTTCTACAAGGATTATAAATTTATTTGCATAATTTTGTTCCGACCTGATACCGTTTCTGAACTGTAGAGCAGAAGTTTACAAATATTTCAACTCCACTTCTTGGTAGAGGTTCAATTTCTTCAAGATTAACATGTGATTTTAATTAATTTTCAGAAACTGTTAAAATGCCAAGAAGTAATCAAATTAGTATTGAAAAAAGAGCCCAAGTGGAAATTATTTTTATAAAACGGTATTCCGAACGTCAGATTGCAAGAAAATTACAGGTATTGAAAAATGAGGTGCATTATTACCAGAAGCGACATGCAGAAACCGGCGCAAATATTGAAATAAAGAACTGAGATGGCCAGGGTAACAGCTATTGCCCGAGGACAGAGTCTTGATCGTGTTTAGTAAAAGGAACAGAAGAAAAACAGTTCCCCACCTAACTGCTGAATTTAATTCTACACGTCAACATCAGATATTTATGACTTCTTTCTGTCAGGCTTAAGAATTTGTATCAGTTAAGAAAACTATTAAAACGGAAAATAAGTTGAAAAGACTAAAATTGGCACAACAGCACAAGCATTGGACTTTAGAAGATTAGAAAAAAGTAAAATGAACGGATGAGCCCAAATATCTGAGCTTTTTGATGTAAACGAAGTGTGTTTGTCATATGAGAACCTTCCGAACGAATGAGAGAAATATTCTTTGTATCAACCTTTAAGCAGTAGTTATGCTCTAATGGTTTGGGAATGTTTTGAGGTGTAATTGCTGGAGACTTTGTTCAAATTAAATGAAAAGTATCATTCTATACTCCAGATGCATGCATTTCCATGTGGCTGCTGAATCATTGCATAAAACTTTGTTTTTCAACAAGATAATCATCTAAAACTGTCATGGGTCCTTACCTATAACTACAGAATGAACTCTTCCTAAAACTATGTATACTACGCCTCTCAAGAAAGAGGGACGAATCTGTCTCTGAGCAGAGAGGAACCCGGACGAGGCTCCGCCGAAAGGCAGAGTCTCGTTCAGGGAAGTTGACCAACCCGATCCCATTTATACGGGTTCTATGGGCCTTTTTCTGTCCGAGGCTACGGTCTCGGGAAACCCACGTTAAACTCGGCCTTATGCCACATGCAACCCTCGCGGGGGGTGGCTAGATACCGAATCGAGTTGAGCCGATAGTAGTTCACTCCAAACTAGACTGACAGTCATACTAACACCTTCCACATCTTGTATTATTATTTCGTATAATATACCTTCGTTATTTCTACTCTTGTGTTCGTGTTGTTCTTCCTTGGTCCTAACCTGGACCATAACAAAAACGCAGCGCAAGACCGTGAACAAATTATGTAAAATCAAATGAAGATCAAGGAATTTTTAAAATCATGACTTTTCCCCCTTAATCTCCAAGTCGTTTGCCTATTGAACTTGTCTGGGACGAAATTGTTCGTAAAGTTCAAAATGAATTTCCTAAGAATAAGAGTTGTCTACGTATATACACACTGCTTGGTAATCACATTCAACAACATACTTTTACAAGTTACTAGAAATGATGCCAAGAATTTGCTCGACAGTAATAAATGCTCCTGGTGGATTCTGTGATGAAAAAACATCAATTGAATTATGTTCTTTAAAGACATGATTCATTTTTTTAAGTTCAAAGGAAAACATCAACGCGGTTCCAATTTTTTGGTCGGTAGTATATATATATATATATATATATATATATATATATATATATATATATATATATATATATATATATATATATATAAAGTTACATGTTCCACTGAAAAAAGGTAAACCAATTCTTCCAAGCTAGAACCAGAAATGCCTTGGCATGGTTCGCGCCATATGGTATATGTCGATTCAATCATCAGCAAAAATGATAACGCAAGGGTGACAGTGACTGGTTTGCGACTGAAACAATGAGGACATCGGAATCAGTAAGTTGGACCGATGTAATTAAACATACACATCCTATTAATATTCAATATTCAGACAAAAGTATTCAATACATTTTGAAATTTAGTGCCTTGAACTCTTTTGAAATAAACAGTATTTGTTATATCAATTTATTTATTCTTGTTTTTAGTTAAAATTACCAATGCGTAGATATTTTGATATTTACACAATTTTCTTTCTATTGTAGAACCGAATTTTTATATAATTATTTAATCTAACTGTAGTGAGCACTTATATTGCACGCTACGGGAAACATTTAATACTGTTAATAATTAACACCACACACACACACACACACACACACATATATATATATATATATATATATATATATATATATATTTGTGTGTGTGTGCATGTATGTGTGTGAGTGTTTGTGTGTGTGTGTGTAAATGCTTGGATTCTTACGTCGCTGAGAATGACGTCGGAATTTCCAGTCATTATTTACTGAACAACGTGCACAATTGAATTTGTTTAAATTCGTCAATTGCTTGTGTCCTGGCATGCACACAGCCCACATCAGCCCGTTTTGAAAGTAACAGTTTGCCCAGTCTGTCCTGCTATTTACCTGAGGAGAATAGATGTATTCATAGCTTTCCCAAGTGCATTTGCGCGTAGGTGAATGTAAAGAATTCGTCTTTTCAATTTCTCATTCGTAGCCCTTGCCTATCATACAACTCGCATTTACTCCAAATTTACAACACCTGGTATTCCTAAGCGGTCACCTATTTCGACACCGAACAGGCTGAATGTTGCTTCATTTCAGTAATCAGAGGAAACAGGTGTTACACAGTGATATGAGATGACACAGACACACACACATATACATATATATATATATATATATATATATATATATATATATATATATATATATATATATATATATATATATATATATATAACGTAAGGGCCAGTTTATACTCAGTACCTGAATTTTGCGTTGTCATGAAAACTTGAGTCTGCTATCTGGGAGGAATAATATATATATATATATATTTATATATATATATACATTCATATATATATATATATATATATATATATATATATATATATATTTATATATATATATATATATACATTCATACATACATACATACATATATATATATATATAATCTGTTTTTTTACATCGAACACTGTTTTAGCTCGCACTCTATGTGCAATATATTATACTCACATTTATATAGATATATGTGTGTGTGTCTACCTGTAAAATGTTTGAATATATCTATGTCTGTGTCTATATATATATATATATATATATATATATATATATATATATATATATATATATATATATATGTATATTTATGTAAATATACACACACATATCTATATACACGCACACACACACATATATATATATATATTCACAGTTTTGTACGGAAAAGAAACCCATCGTATATATTTAGTTATGATGTTCATTTGATATTAATGTTTACCCTGATGAATCATTTGAAACATTAAACTTAAAAGGGAGACGTAAAGAAAGATTTCCTTTTCTCTTTGTGCATTTGACGTCTTTTGAAAAAGATAACACGCCAAGAGGCAAATTGAAGCAGCCTGAAACATTTAGCGCAAACGACGTGCAATGAAAAGCGGTGGAGGGGGGGCGTGTCTTTTGACAGGAAAAGACATGAGAAATAGAAAGCCTTTAAGAGAAAGAAAAATAAAACGTAATTAAAATAAAATCAATTTTAGGGAAGTGTCAAAACAAGAAAAAAGAAGATTTCTTTATTTCTATGGCCATTACATTTATTTCCAAGTGATGAATCAGGAATTTACTTAAAATTTAACTCACACAGACACGCCACCGTATATATATTAGGTAAGCAAAAATTTAAATGTCATCTGCATATTATTCATTTAATACGAGGGAAGATGAGCATCTCTTCAGCCTAACACAAAGTAATTAGTTGAATTTTGAGATGAAACTTTCACTGATTTACGTAATTGATATCCACTAAGATTTTAATGCACTGATAACGAAAGTTGACATTAGTCTCTCTTTCTCATTCTCTCCGGACACACACACACACACACACATACATACATACACACATATATATATATATATATATATATATATATATATATATATATATATATATATATATATATATATATATATACATATATACACTTTTTTATATCCTCACCGGTAGCACGACTTGTAGTTTCATGATTTTTGTGCATGAAACTGTGGGTCATGCTACGGTGAGGAAAAATATATATCATTATTTATATATTCTTTATACCTCTGTCTTCTTGCATCCAGCACTATTTTATTAACACCAGCTCTAAATGAACAATATTACATCAATATTTTATATATATATATATATATATATATATATATATATATATATATATATATATATATATATATATATATATATGTATGAATTTTTTCAGAAGTATCCGCATGTGCATTTTGCTACATTTTATTATATAAGTAAACTGGTATATATATAGTCTTATACTTAAATTTGAGTTTCAGCATAGTCGTTGATGTACTCTTATTAAATATACTGATAATAAAATGTTGTGTCATGTCAAATCTCATGAGACTAACAGAAAGCAACATGCAATTTTATTCCTAAATACATCCATATGATATAAGTAAGAGTCTAATAGATTTGATTAACCAAGTATCTTATATACCTGGATAAATTATTATTATTATATCTTTTTATTCATTCATTTTATTAAAACTTCCAAATTTAATATTAAATGCAACAGTTTTTATTGCTTCTCAGAATGTCATTAGTTGGAATATTTTTTGTTTTTTTCTTTATTCACGTGTACAGATCATTTAGTGATCGATCACAAGACCTCTATTAGATTAATATCTGGTGTGGTTGAGTTTAATGCTTAATTTGTTTTTTTTAACATTTTCTGGCATGGTTAGAAGGTACTCAGATTTGTTTTAGATAATATAACTCTGCTTAATATATTTTGATTGTGACCTGCATCACATAAAAATATTCATCTCTATGAAGCTGCAATATGCAATGCATATATCTTGATAATTTATTAACCTTTGAAGAAAATTATAATTTTACTTCTCGAAAACATTTGCCAACGTATTCGACTATTACCATAAAGAAGCGAACTATTATTTCAGGTTCATTCAATGTGAATCTAATTTTATCAATAAAAATTAATTTGTAACTGACAAAACTTCTTCCATTTGCTTGTTGGCCAAACTCAGATATTTCTCTTTTTGATGTTTACTGAAATCTGTCTGTTTGATTAATTTTATTTATTCAGTCAATATTATTAAAATTATTCATCTTTGCTTAAAGCTAATCTAATAAAGAAGATTGTGTTATGCTAATCCCTGAAGTTGACAGAGTCTACCCGCATTTATATTAAGATTGGTTTGAGAGAGTGCAACTAATGAAATGAAATAATTCCAGCTATGAATGTCACAATATTTTCAACATCGGGATCATTTTATCGCTTCAATAATTACCTGACTCCTTCTGTCAGGATTTATCTTTACGAGTGTCAGAACTAAAATGGAGTATTGCAGCCATAGGTTGGCTGGAACTGCTAAATCCTCACTTTGCAGAAATTATAGAAATCAAAATCATTGACGCGGTCTTGTGGAGAAAAACTTACTTTACTTGAGTAATCATGTCGTTATGATTCATCATTTTTATAAAAAATTGTTCATATAAGTTCCGTTCTTTACCCTAAGCCCAACGTGTACATTTCCTTAGAGGTAAGACACACTATTCTACTAATGTCAACTCACCCACATTTCATCAGTATTCAGGTGTTTTTTTTTTTTTTTCAGGAACTGTCCCATTCTGTAAGACATTCACACGCGAGTACTTCTTTGAATGCTACAATCCTAACCTTTTCACGCCAAAATCAATCCTTATTTATCCTCCTTCTCATAATCTACATTTCCTACCATGTTTCCTTCTAGTCATTCTTTCATTCATATGACATCATTCATATGACGTCATTCTTCCAGTCATATCACACTTTACTCTACATTCAATTTTCGAATGTAATATTTTACATTGAGTGCCTCTTGAGCTTTGCATTGTTGATTTCTTAAGAGCAAATCTGAAGTGATATCGTCTTAAATATTTGCCATAATATTATTTTATTGAATTGTTAGTAACATTGATGATTATGAGCTGATATTGTAAACACTAATGACGATATGTAATGATTTTCATGCAGATAATTGTTATTTTCTTTCCGATTTTACAGAAGGACATTGAAACCAAATAGAATAAGGCAAATGAAAATATTGATTGAATATATCAGAAAAATCAACATTCTGATAAATTTGATTTAATATTAAAATCTCTATCTATAAAAGGGAGGATGTGTCTGTGTGTGTGTATGTGTGTGTGTGTAACGAATGCATGGCCGCAATTTTCGACGGATTTGTACCAAAATTTACATGCACATGCTCCAAGTTAGCGGGAAGGCCAAGACCGACTTTGCATTTCCCAAGTCCCATCGATAGTGGAAATAATCGATTTTTCCTACTTCTACGGCAGCTTTCATGTAGTTTGCGGTCATATTCTATTGGCCAGAGTGAGAGCCTATAGCTGGCTGCCACGAATAGGCAGGAATATTCTATTGACTAGCGCGAGAGCCAACAGCTGACTGACACGAATGTTAACTAGCATGATAGCATGCAAAAAAAAAAAAAATTCGATAGCTGCATTCGTCACAAGTGGGAAAAATTTAAATCTGCATGGCACTTTACTCCAATTGGCTCATTCGCATGCTTAAACTCAACGTTGATTCAGATTTTGCAGAACTAGGTTGGGCGTGAAAAAGTATTTGTTGTTAACATTCTTTTTTCATTCGGTTTTTCCAGTTACGAGTCCTTTTGTAAAGCTGATCGTTTTGTGTTCATTTTTCGTAACAGTTTTAAAGTTTAGTATAGAGCTTAGAAAAAACTCGCAGTGTGAGATAGGCAAGAAGTAAAGCATGTAGCAACATCAGCACGGCAAAGGACACTCCTTTAAAGGCAAGGAAGGGCAAAAATATTTGAAGTCAAATGATAGCGATTGCTGTATGAGTCGTACGATTTTTGAATCAAGCACGGGCAACGCCGGGTTATGCTGCTAGTAATTAATATATGAATGATGCCATTAACGATTAAATTAAACTAATGAAACCCTAACAAGTGGCGATTTAATATCAGGGCCAACGACAGTGATAAACAATCGTTAAGTTGATGCTATTATGATGAAATTGTGTTCATTATACTTTTTTCGGTTTTCAGTGATTTGTCTTTTCAGCGTTTTAATGATGAGATTACCGCTCAGAACAATATATAGAATGACAAGAATGATTAATCTGAACACTTTCATGAAAAGTGATTATTAGCTATTTATGCAACATGTGATGCTAGGGTAAGGGGACCTATTAAAATCATCGGATATGAATTGCATTAAAAGTGAATTCGAAAAGTTGGGTCTCAGAATTAACATACAAACAGTAATTACCAATTAGATAATGTTTATCATTTTGCAACGTGATTCTCACCACTGATATTAACACTACTTCATTAGTATCCTACAATAATTGCATGAATTTATAAAGAAACATTGTATTCCGCAATTTTCGACATGTTGAGATATTTATTCAATATAGATATTCAATGTTTGATTCGAAAATTAAAATACAAGGGATTGTCAATGGTCAGACATTGCGGTAAACATTACTGAGAAAATAATGCGATTTGATTAATAATTGATTTTATCAAATGAATTATCCTCATGTCAGGAATAATTTTAAAGATACATCGGTGAGTATATTAGCTGACGATCGCAGTGGGATTTGTAAGCATTATATAGATTTTTTTCTTACCAGTAATAATTGTGATTTTACTGAGGGGAATGTAAGAATTTTTGTGTCATTGATGTCAATAATTTTGATGTTAAAAGAAACCCAGTATAAGTTGGCAATTATTTGGGATAAAAATAATTGAGTACAATTAACGGAAAATGATGTTGCCGATGAGGAGAGGAACAATGAGATCAATGA
>OZ010584.1:122305128-122309680 GCA_963932145.1 Acanthosepion lycidas | reverse complement strand
GTGTGTGTATTCAATCATGTTTGGTTAAATAATGTAGAGGTGTGATGTCTATTGATCATTTCAAGTCTATGAATTAGTTTATTGGTGGCTGCAGAAAAATGATTATGAAATCTTCCAAAATTTTCTTTCAAATAATTTTTATTTTCCAAAGTACTTTCAATCTCATCTGAGACAATCTTCAGTGTGTGCATATCTATGAATGTAGTATTTGTTAACACCGCAAATTCTAAATAGTTTTTCACTGCTATTTTGAATTTGCGATGTTAACGTATAACACATCCATATATTCAACATATATATATATATATATATATATATATATATATATATATATATATATATATATATATATATATATATATATATATATATATATATATATGTGTGTGTGTGTGTGTGTGGACATGTTAAAGAATTAATAGATTTTATTTATCATGGCGACACATTTTTGTTTAACAAGATTTAGCGAATGGTAACCGATAATATCTATCGTTGGCAGATGAAATAAATACTGTATAAAATAAAAAATGGATTAGCCACTCTAATGCAGTTATATTCAATAAAAAAGATCGTTTGACTTGGTAGAGGTGTGTGCTAGATTGTAAAGAAAAATTCCTGAAACTTTAGAAATTGCTTTGTTTTTAGTTCCGCGCACAAACTCAGCGGATATGACATTTAGAGAATATCTGACAGAGTGATTACGCTTTAATGGACAAAAGATCCTTGCTTGACCATGAACCATTTTGTAACTGAGCACTTAAAGCGCGCTGGATCAGACGGTGGATTGTTCGGCAAACGCGGGCATAGGTTCAAATCATGCCCCAAAACTTAGAGAGAGATACCTAATAACGTGTAGCACATTTCTTCGCCTGAATGAAAGCAATTATGACACATTGCAACACTCTAGGAATTTTCAGTGCAATTTATCATTAAATTGTGTTTATTCATTGCAGGGTATTTACTAAGGTCTGTCATGTATTCAATGAAGAATAAATCTGCTGAGCTGGGAAATCGGTTTTCTTTTCATCCACGCGTGAAAAGATTTTCTGGCGAAAATCTATCAAAAGCGCGATTTCGTATTGTGTAAGTAAAATGACGCAAACGGTTTACAATTAATTATGCATATAATTCTTGTTAAGACCTACTGCAGTTCCGTTAGTGTTCCTTGCCAGCTTCAGAAGAATAAAATTCACGCCATTATCAAACTAAAATCTGGCGGAAGGGATTCATGCTCACACAAAATCGATCGGCTTTTAAAAAAGAGCTGACCAGGCAACATAGTCGTTGAAAATCTGTGGCGCAATCTGTCCAGTGTGCTGAATGGTAAGCTGAACAGCAAAAGTGTAAAATGAAATGTGATGTGATACAATATTTGTTTTCGTTAGAGAAAATTATAAACCTTGTGAATAACCGAGAGTTTCGCAGCATCTACCGAGTTCTAAAGCTATCGACGCTAACATACAACCATATATATTTCAGTTGATCAGACGACTGAAATCTTAATTTTTGGGTGCGGCCAGTTTATTCCTCTGAAACAGATTTCGCCATCTTTTTAGACTCACCAATAATTCAATGGACACATGATGCTAAAGCCTGTTAACGCCACATTTTGCTATAATTACCCTACCACAGCTACATTACTTCTTTATATATTATGGCAGATACAATTCCACCATTCTATCCCTTTCCATAAGCAACTGTGATTCAAATCTGTGTACCAGAATACCGTTGTCTGTATGTTTGTACCCTCGTGTTCAAACGTACACGCGCGCGTTCGCACAGTATGTATACCCGCTTACACACACGCCCGTACACACGTGCGTACACACAAACACATACATTCGTAAATATTAAAATCTGTATATAACAGGAGGGAAAACTGGAACCTCAACGGCACAACTCAATTCCTATAATCTAACTGAACATTAGAGTTATTTTTACTCAGACTGAATATTTTGCATAATTCTTCGATCTTCAAGAACATAATTTCTGTGTCTTTGTTTGAAAGATGTTTCGTCTTTATTTGATTATTTTTTTATACTCCATTAATTTCTGTTCACCTTTCGGCAGTTTTTCTCATAAATATTAAATAAAACTATTTTTAAATTTGCTCGGAAGGAACCATTTTGATTAAACCAACATTCCCTTATAAATTGACGATTGCAAGATTTTCTCTAAATAAAATGAGTGAAAATAAAATGAACTTATGTATTTTTATATATTATAGATATATATGAACACGAATAAGGCAACATCTCAGAATGTGTTTTGTAAATACACACACACAAATATATATATATATATATATATATATATATATATAAGTGAACATAGAAGTCAACACGTAGAGGCGACAGTCTGTTTCATGAAACAGACTGTCGCCTCTACGTGTTGACTTCTATGTTCATTTTTATATTTACACATGCTCTATCTCTGATATTGAGCACTTTATCCCATAAATATAGCATATCTTAAGACTATATTTCTTTATACATATATATATATATATATATATATATATATATATATATATATATATATATATATATATATATATACAAACGCGTCTATAGATTTTTCCGTTAACTCTGAGGTCTAGAAAGACCGGTGACAGTCTGAAGATTGTGTTCAAGAAAAAGACGCCATGTTTGTTCCGAACACCGTCATCCCTACAGCAGAAATGCAGTTATGTTGTTCTATCAGGAGAATGTCCGTACTAATCAATGTAAAAAAAAACATCCCTGGTAGACATCATCACCTGATCTGTCCTCCATTGAGCATCTTGAGAACATGATTGCGACATGTCTGACTCGTTCATCTTTACCTGCATTGCGTTAATTACTGAAAGAATCGCAGAGTAATGCATCTCACAATTGAATATTTCCTCTGTACATTTGTAATTCGGGTAAGATTACCGATTTATCTCATCACCAAAGCGTGATATTAATATAGTTGATGTGACTACTATTTAAATATCTATTAATATGGAGGACTGAGTACGGTTAATATATGTTAATAAATAATTTTGTGACTACTGTTAATATAACACTTATTTTGGAATATATATACCCATGCCTAAATCATTTACTCTAATGTAACCACATCAGCAATATACAATGTTAAGAAATAAATTAACTTGGGCTTTGAAGATGAACTTTTTCTTTGTATTGAAAACTTATGTGGGATCTGCGGAACGAATTTTGATACATCTGAAATGACATAATAAAATGGATGGCATTGACTAAACAGGAGGAAATTAAGATGAGTTTAACCAATTGGATTAGACTACAGCAAACAGGAACGACAAATCAAGAACGATATACTACAGAGAGGGAATATAATGCAAGCATCTATATTACCTCTCAGTTAAAAACTGAAAGAACAGGCGGGAATGATGAGTAGAGTGGTGAGAGAAAGACCGGAAGCGGAAATAATGAATAGTAAGCAGATGTGTTTAAAAAAAAATATGATAAAATGGATGAGGAAAAATAGTAGAAGCAAAATTGGGAAAATATATTGAAGTATAAAAAGAATTCAAAAGAGAAACGAATCAAACTTCGAGGAAAATAAGACAGAAAGACATAATTCAGCGAAAATATGTTAAAAGGAAAAAAGATACAATGAAAATGAAGCAGAAAACAGGAAAAAAAGCATCCAGAAAGTAAAAATTAAAGAAAAAAAATGTGAAGATAGAATAGAAAGCGAAAGAGTAGGTAATAAATAAGAAAAAATGGAAGAATGAAATAGTGAAAATGAAGACGTAAAAAGAAATAACAAAAATAAAATAAAAAGCAACAGTAAAAAATATAAAAGAAAAGATAAATAAAAAGAAAGAAAATCGAATGTGTATTTCATAAGAGGATATAAACAGAACATAATTGTGATTTAAAAAGTAATAAATGTATAGTTTTGAAATAAATAATAAATTATAATTAAAATAATAAATAAATATTAATAATATATAACATTTGAATAAAACAAAAGGGTAAATAAGATAGAAAGCGGGAGTACAATGATCAAAATAAGAAAACAAAAGTAAAATGTTCTGAAATTTGACCGAAGTCTGCAAGATTTTTGTGAGGATCTGTCAGAAATGAAATGCCATAAGTTCTGACCATTTAAAGTTTGGTTAGAGTTATTTTCTTTCTAGAGACCACGTGACTATCAAAGACGAAAGAAAACAAAAGGAAAATGCTTTTTGTTCGTCAGGCAGAACCTATCGAATAATTAAACCGATTAAAAAGGGGACAATAATATGTATAATTCATATTTTTTCGATTTTAGTGTTTGTTACATATTCAAAGTATTAGGATGGTGAAAAAATAATGACGTAATAATGTCGTTTTTTGACGTATTTTTTAACGTCAAAAAACGACATAATTACGTCATTGTTTTTGCACCAACCTAATAAATCAATTGTTTATGAGGGAAATGGTGCACATCATATTCGGTAATTACGCCCAATAAAACTTGATGGCTCAATTGAAAAAATCGATAAATATTTATGCCCCTGGAGGACAAATTATGTAAGTACAAAATATAATAAAAGAGA
>OZ010584.1:122280128-122300128 GCA_963932145.1 Acanthosepion lycidas | reverse complement strand
TACGAACACCGGCACAATGGTCATCTCTATAACACTAAAAACATAAACATTTTGCACACACCCAATTTAATTGAAAAATAAAATCATCCTTGATAATGGCTAAATGTATAACCGAAAACAGCATATTTGGACAGTTCCTACACACTCTGTGTTCAAAATAGGAAACACTTGTTCGAATACAAGAAAAATTAAATAATATATATATATATATGTATATATATATATATATATATATATATATATATATATATATATATATATATATATATATATATATATATATGTATGTATAAGCGCCTTCATTTATTATGTGTACGAGAAACTCTGAATATATTGCACCCACCACATTTAAGTATTTCTAAAAATAATATATGAAAACCAAAAATGTGTGCGTATGATTTATAAGAGAATCGATTGGATGACCGTCTTATCAGAATATAATTATATGTTTAATAATTCATTTGTTTATTGATTATGAAGTGAAAAATAAAGATTAGACGAAGCCGAAATTCACAGCCAAAAATGAAGATTGAAAAACATTTTTATGAAACAGGAAATGTTAAATCTTAACATAGAAGATATTTTAATTCATACAAAATTAAATTTTATTAAATAAAGCACTTAGTTCGAAATGTAATGCTGAGGAGGAATTAATTGAACAATACAAATGTGTTTAGGATCACATTTGGAGAAATCATAATTTTCTGTCTCGTAAAATTTAGTTATATTTTTTGGTACAGGAAAAAAGACGAAATATTTTCGGTGCCCCAAGTAACCAACTTTTATGGTTTTTAGAGTTATTGACGAAGTTTAGGGATGACTTGAACATATTATTTCAGAAAAGGAGACGTTTTAAATGGAATTTAAAGAACTCCAAAGAGAATACTGTTAATAATCAGAAAGAGTCAGGGTAACATTTTTGGTAAACACAATGAAAAAATCAGAATTATAGAATCTAATAATCACAAGAACATTTCAAAGTTAAAAGATGCAAATAAAGGCATACAGAAAGTTAGTTAATACGTTTGAAGCAATGGCTGAAAGAAAATATAATAACAAAGTAATAAAGAAAAACAAAACAAAAATAGATGTTGAAAGTCCTCATTGTCAAGTTCCTGCGGGTGGGAAAGAGAGAGAGAGAGAGAGAGAGAGAGAGAGAGAGAGAGAGAGAGAGCGATGAGTTTTATTATATGTCATATCAACATTATCGTCGCTAAGTGTAGGAGAACAATGCCAAATGCACCAACATCATCTACTGTGTCCAGTTTTTCATCAGATTAATTTCTTCTGAGCATATAATTTAATTTCAAGATCCGTTTCCCACCTGTTTCCAAAGTCATCTAAAATATTTAATTGACCCTACATTCAAAAAGTAAAACGCCGGTGCACTCAAAGAAAAAAATTAATTTCTCTGATTGTTACATGGACTGGGATTTGATTACTCGTATGTTTCCCTAGGTGTAAATAATATATGCATATAGTGGAAATCTATTTGCGTCCGAGTACGGCCACTTCCTGACGTTACTGTCCATTTCCTTGACAATGCCGTTTCTGGTAATTTCTAGTTCAGACAATGACATACATTTTAAATCACACATTTGCATATGTTAATTTCTCTTTGGCCGCTTCCAATTACAAGTGAAAATGAATATTACATAAATGAAACGACAGTGCTTGTGATTTGGTTTTGGATAAGAAGTTACTGACCATCAACTTCTAATGAATGACTATTTCGAAATTAGCAAGATTTATTAAAAGTTATATTGTTTTGTTTTTTTTAAACATTAATTAATCATAAATTACAAAATATTTCTTCGCTAAGACCACAGACAATCGTTGGTTAGAAAGACGAGAACATCGAAATTTTAATCAAATTCGACGAAGTTATTCTTTTAATAATTTTAAAAAAATCAACGGATGTGAATCATTACGAAGACAGATCTTATGACCTGAAAGTCACATGTCAGTACAATCATTTCGTGATAAATTTACCAATAAATATTTGTAACCTGAAAACGAATTTTTCTTTATTTTGAACTTTTTTTTGCAAATTTTTGCTTTCTTTTTTTACAGCACATCAAATAAAGACTTAATCATTTTCAAAAGTCTTCTTTAAAGACTTCATTTGTACGTTTTCTTTCTAATCACGTTACTATTATTATTTTGTATTCATTTACTATTAATTATCCAATAACTCTATTTTATTCAATATCTGTCTCACATTTTTTTTAATTATTCATCATTTTTTATTTTATTCCCAATTGCTTTCCACATTCTTTTTTTCATTTCTGTTTATCGCTACATGTCACGTGTCATGTACATTCGTGTCTCGTTATATATATATATATATATATATATATATATATATATATATATATATATATATATATATATATATATATAATAACTAGTCACTCGTATTCGAAGATACCAATCTACTAGGGCGGCTGGCTAGCCAATCCCTAATTCAGACGCTCGCTTGGGCATATTTTTTTTGTTCAACACCCACAGAGCTCACCTGTGGGTTTATACAGCAAGACCTTAGTTACGATTTCTGGGAGAGAGCGTGTTATCTAGCGTAATCAGCAATCTGAACAAGGCCGGCAATCTAAAGCCTTCGGTCACGACGTGATTGCAAAACTATCGACGGTCCCTCAAGTGTTCCGTTTACATAGTTACCTCCACGAAAATGTAAACAAACAGAGATTGCATGATGAAAAAGACACCGAACTTGACGAAAACAAGTTTTTATCGTCTAATGTTCATATTATTATTAAAGAGGAAAGATCAAAGTATTTTTGGGATATTTTTTAAGATTTTTTAATGGTTCCTAGCACGTCCGAAATTTTCGTTAAAAAAAAAAGGACAGATAATCAACCGTTTTCAATCGTTTTCAATCATGTGATAAAAAGATGAAAATCTGACTTTGATATTCTTTTAAAAATCAATTATCATTTTTTCAAAACTGATTTTAATAAAATCAGAAATTATAATGTTTATTTAAAATATTTTGAACCAAGCTTAACTTAGTTTCTGCGCCGAAAAAATGTAATTTGAAAATAAAACAAAGCAGGTCATAACCTTTCGCGTAGCTTGGCAGGTGACGAAAGATACATTCATGACGTTTAGATAACTTACCGGAGGATAATTCTTTCTACGGATGGAAGGAAGTGAAATTATTTAGATTTAAGTGAACAAATTATTTACCTCGTTACTTTCAGCGCTCTAATTTTTCATTTTTTTTTGTACTTAGCTTTCATCTTTACGTTTACGATGCTCTATGGAAAATTTAAAGAAATTAATAAATAAGACTGTTGTAAGTGAGATTAAATTTCATAAGAAAAAGGTATCTAATTAATTTATAGGTACCTTTCTTATGAAATTTTATCAGAAATGTACATAAAATACTATAATTTTATGTACATTTATTACATTTTAATGTGTTATTTGTATTTCCATTCATTTTATTATTAATTTTGATATTTCATTTATGGAAAATGTCATAACTGAGATTAATATAAAAATAAGATCATATAAATTAAAATTTAGCTGTAGTTAAATTTCATAAGATGATACTGATACTTATAGGTACTCTTCTCAGTTGAAATTGAAAAATCAAATAAACTTCTCCATACGTGTTTCGCAAAAGTAAAGGAGAACAATGCTGAACTCAAATAATGCAACTAAATTGTATTCTGGTTGGTCTTCCGTACTTTATAATTACTGCCCGATTATAAGCACAAAATTACATTTTTAATTACCATGGCTCTTCTGATTGGTCCAAACGATACAATTTTCAAAGTGCTAGACAATAACAATTTCATATGGACAGTTTGAAAGGTTGATGGTGCTTTTAACTAATGTTATAATATTTTTAAAAACTTAATGTAAAAATCTATTATAATTAAAGAAATAACAAATAATTGTATTAAAAATACAATTTTCATTGAAAAAAAATTTTGCTTTCCATATTCATAAAAACAACTAAAAACAAATAAAAGCATTTGAAATTAAATAAGATATTTGTTTTATTGAGTTTTGTATGTTACAATTCAGAGCTGATTTTCAGGTACGTTGGCTCCAATTAAAAAAACAAAAAACAAAACATGATTTGCATTCTTCAAAGCCTTGTGCTTTTGACTATTGTAATCACTAAGGTTGATGGGCTCGAATTTCTAGAGTTTTTCATAAAATTAGTTATGGGGGTGTTAATAAATATAAAAAAATATTTCTGCCATGACTTTAATAAACAAAAACATATTTATAATAATTTCGATAATCTGTGAATAGTTTCTGAAAGTTTCATTAACATCTGACAATTATTTTTATTTTTGCAAGATTTTCCAAATTAATGTGTGTAATACCAAAAAAAAAAAAAAAAACGTGCTAAAAATTATCTGTTATTTACTACCCCTTGTTGCAACAAAGAGAAACAAGGTTTTTAAATCAAAATTTAGAATATTCTAAAAAGATGGAAAATTTTGTAAAAAATAATTAAAAAAAGATTTGGTCTATCCTCTTCATAAAAACATAAGCATTTAGACGATAAAATTTTGTTTTCATAAAGTTTGGCGTCTTTTTCATCAGACTATGCTCTATTTTTTAGCGATTTCGTGACGTTTACACAATTTCACTCACAAGGGTCAACCCGTGGTATAGTTTTCAGACATTTTTCAAAGGTGCCGCACGCTGGAATGGTCCCCACTCCAATACCGATAACATCAGGAAGTGTCCTGTCAGACAAATCTGCCATGGTAAGATTCGAACCCGCCCGGGTCTCATGGTTGGAAAGCGAACGTTCTAACAAATCGTGAACACACACACACACACACATATATATATATATATATATATATATATATATATATATATATATATATATATATATATATATATATATATATATATATATATATATATATATTGCTTCAAAGTTGTTTTCAATTTGTGTAAGATAGCTCAACGCAAATTTTCAATTTGTGAAAGATTGCTCGGCTAAATCATTTCAAGAGATAAGAGTACGGGCGTTGTAACCTAATTTGTTTACTTCTATGCTCACTTCCTCTCCGTCAGTCTGTCTAACTTTCTCTACACACACACACACACACACACACACACGCGCACGCGCACTCACACACACATATATATATATATATATATATATATATATATATATATATACAGAGAGAGAGAGAGAGAGAGAGAGAGAGAGAGAAGGAGAGTGAGAGAGAAGGACAGAATGACATAGGCTTTTATACATTTTTGTTTTTGTCATGAAACCATTGACGCTGATATATTATTTCTCTTTTTCTCTTTTGTCCGAACTTCTGAGACGACTCATTTCCGCTGAAATATATTTTTTTTATTTTTAACTTATGTATGCATATCGCTTTTTTCATTTTTTTTTTTTTTTTTTTTTTTAAATATTTTTGATATCACGCCAGGAGCACTTTTTTATTTGTTTATCATTTCTTTCTTCTCTTTTTGTTCCTTTTATTACTTCTCAATCAAATTTCCTTCTTGAGAAAGACGAATCTTTTCCTTTTTTACTTGCTTTAATTTCAGAATACAATTTCTCCGCAGTTAGATGAATATTTAACAGAAAATTAAAATGTAGTCTTTTTACAAATCACTTTTTTTATTAATTATTAAGTCAAAATTATAGGCCGAGTTGTCAATTAAACATGACAAAAACGTTTAAAAAATCAAGCATTTAGGCGAAAAATTAATTTCCTGAATGGAAACTTGCTAAAGGCTATACTCTCTGGGACTGCCCAAAAACCTTTTTTTGCGACGACATCCGTTTCCGCCAATGTAACCACATTACGAATTAGCTTTTATCTCATTTAAAACTCAATGTGACAAGCACTAACACCTATCAATCAATGTAAAAAAGTCAGCAGATGTATATCAAATCAACACACACACACACACACACACACACACACACACACACACACACACACAC
This sequence comes from Acanthosepion lycidas, assembly GCA_963932145.1. Classification (NCBI taxonomy): domain Eukaryota; kingdom Metazoa; phylum Mollusca; class Cephalopoda; order Sepiida; family Sepiidae; genus Acanthosepion; species Acanthosepion lycidas. Next base: position 122,294,160 of record OZ010584.1, on the reverse strand, counting down.
ACACACACATATATATATATATATATATATATATATATATGTATATACGTATATATATATACATATATATATATACAAATATACACACCCATATATATCTACAGTGCCGACGATCTTATTAGCATAAGAACCTGTAACAGAGAAAAAGCAGACAATATCAAAATATAATGATAGTAATTTTCAAAAATATAGGATTTGACATAAATATAAAAATGCATCTAAAGGATTTCCTAGACGCCTCAGTCATCCTAAGAAATCTTAGAAAAAAACAATGACAAATCAACTTATATATACATATCTTCTAGTGAAACCATAATTTTAAGAAAGATAGTGGATTTTTGGCAACACTCACATAAACACAATACAGCACATAAAAGACCAAACAGAAAATGACGTATCATATGGTTTTAACCATCATACAACAAAAACGTTAACGCAAGACGCAGGAAAAACATTTATAAAACTCCTTTACGTTATTTACATTGATCGCACTGTTGTCCTCATCCTTATTGGCATGTTCACAACGTTTTGGCCGTTGTACGCGCCGGCCTTCTTCAGGTGACTGGAATTTCGAACTGAGCCGTTTATTTCGTCTATCTAGGTAGATACTCGAGGACACATGGACCAGTAGATAAAACCGTTGGTTGGATCCAGTAATTTGACCAAAAGAGTTATGTGTTCAATATCTGGCTACGGCAGTAGCGAAAAAAAATCTTGGAGTGTTGATTTAAATGGTGATAATTGAGACATTCGGAAGAGGGTATAGCACCTATGTTGATTTAAATGGTGATAATTGAGACATTCGGAAGAGGGTATAGCACCTAGAATTTCTGGTGTCATGTCAAGTAATGGGGTTAATTTCAGAATAAATAATTTTTAAAAGTTCAAAACCAACCAAACTCGCCTCAATAGGGTAAACATTTTTACGGAAGCAGCAATGATCAATCAGAATACAAGTATATTTTAACGACCTTGACAACGACTCCTAGTTATAATTAATTAATGCCTTAATGTAAATGTCAGACTAAATTAGAAATCAGTATAACTAATTTATAATTTCACGATAACTTAAAAATTAAAAAAAAATACAAATTTAAATTTACGCTGCGTTAATTTTAAATATTATATAATTATTCAAAGAAGGAACGGAGCAGAGTATATATATATATATATATAAATACATATATATATATATATATATATATATATATATATATATATATATATATATATATATATATATATATATATATATATATATATAAAAGTGAACATTGAAGTCAACGCTTAGAGGCAACATTCTGTTTCATGCTAGATGCAATCGTCAGGCATGAAACTGACGATTGCTTCTAGTCTGAAACTGACTGCCTATTTAACTTTTGTGAATTAAATTATTTTTCTATTCATATATGTTTGCCAAGTATGTTAAATTTTTGATAGTTTATCCTCGCTTATTGGCCATGTCGTCCTTGATGACTGTCTTGAGACCCTCCTTTGTGTTGTAGGGACGGATGTTCAATTCCCTATCTATGACGCCCCACACAAAATAATCGTGAGGATTAAAGTCTGACAATTAAGTGGGGGGCATACGTACGGTGATCCAAGTGTCTCCTCATGAGCATAAAAAGTTTATAATTCAACTCCTGCACTCAGTTATTTGTTTGCTTGTGCCCATTTCTCTGGTGATTTTCTTCATGTTTTTGTTGGCGTTTTCCTTCAGAGCTTCGGCGACGAACTCGGGCGTCCTGGTAACGGCAGACCGCTTCTTATGAGTCTTGCGAACTGGCTTGAAATGTTTCTTTGTCTTCTGGGGTCCGATATGTCATTACAAGTTTGTAGACCATAGTTTTAGCATATTTAAACCCTTCAAAGGTTTCCTTAGTTTTATGAACGACGTGAAGGCTGTCCACAACAGCATCGTGATGATCGCATTCTGAAGATATGCCGAATATTAAGTACTTTGTGCGTCAATATTAAGCAGCTCGTGACAGCTAATGAGGTGTAGCAAATTTTAATGGTTCTCGCAAAACCTCGCTACGCCGTGATGTCACGATGCTGTCGCCAAATAAAAATCCGGATTTATCTGTGACACATTATATATATATATATATATATATATATATATATATATATATACATAAACCAAGTATGTGATTGGTGTATACGGAATAAATTCCAATAACCAACAATTAAAATTCTTAAAAGATTGCTCAATACAGAGTAGAGCGAATATAAGGCATTTTGTTTCAACACCTCTGGGGTCTTATCAAGTGATGATGTCGAATGTAGATTGTAGAATAACTTGATGAGGCACTAGTAATGTTGAAGCAAAATGGCTATTTCTGTAGTGATTTTATAACATATTTATGGTATATTTTATATATATATATATATATATATATATATATATATATATATATATATATATATACTCTTTATTTTAGGATATTACATCGAAAAACATGTCAAATTAGCTACTGATTTTCATTAAATTTGGAACATAGATAGTAGACATAAAAGGAAGTATAATGTTATGTTTAATTTATTTTTGAGGGGGGGGGCAGAACCTCTCTCCTGAAAATAAATTTACCCATGGATTCAAAAACTACTAGATAGATTTTTTATGAAATTTGTAACATACATTTCCGGCATGAGACTAGATGTCATATGCTACGTATAATTATATATTATATTGATCAAAGCATTTCCCCGGGGTGGGGCACAAGCCCACACAGATTTTCCCCACCGATTTAACTGAAATTTAATCTTAGGAAATGACCTGTAATAATCCCATTCCCAAAATATCAGCTAATTTTAATAATATGAAAAAAAACTCTAAAAGAAACATCCCACTCATACTGAACATTTTGGAAGTCCATCAGTTGAACATTTGAAACACTATTATTACCATAGGGCGATATGTTTTAGCCATCTTGATATCTTTTGAAGCCAGATCTCAAACTACTTATATAGAGTCTAAACTGGTGGAGTGGGTGGGAGGCTTAGCCCCTTAAAAATTTAAAAAGAAAACAACCACTGGATAGATTCTAATTAAATCTGAAATAGATTCTATGTATGACACCCAATGACATAGACTTTATATATATATAAATTATTTAAAAAAGAAAAAAAAACAGGGTTCCACGGTTTGCATAAATCCACGCCCCCCAAAAATGGTTCCATGGATTTAATGAAATTTAAACCATACCATCTTTTAACATTCATTTCATTTTTGCGTCCGAACGTTTAATTGAAGCCGATAATTTAGTTTCATATATCCGATACAATTGCTACTGTTTTAATCTTATTTCAGTCAGTAGTGTACCATGCATGATACACACCTAGGGGATCATGTATCTTTCGATACATGACTGACGAGGCAGATTATTTCTTGCAGTAGGTTGCCATTTCTTTCTGTGGTAGAACAGTTGACATCCAAGGCTATAGAACACGGGCTGTCCTGCTATTTACCCATAGCTTGGGGGGGAGAAAAAGAGGATTCATACCTTTTCCAAGGGTATTAGCACATAAGTGAATGTAATGGACTCGACTGGAATTCGAACTCGCCTCTACGATTCCGAGCTGCTATCCATTACTCCACTGTGCCTAATTCCAATTTCATTAGTATGCAACTTTACGATTTATTTGACTTTTTGATAAAATCGTTTATCCTATAAGGACCAAACCTAAACAACTCTATACCTTTTAGATGTCTGTCCTGCCAGCTGACTATTGCAAATAATAATTAGGCTACACCCTTAATCACAATGCTTCCCCAAAAGTTCCGTTTTGGACCACCTAAGCAATCCTAGTGGAGGTAAAAAAAATTGAGCAGAAGAAACTGAAGATTAGCTGAGCAAGAGAAGGAGAGAAGACGCAGAAAGGCATGCAGCTTCATAAGCGTCACAAAGTCAAGAAGAAGCGGATCTTAGATGAAGACTAGATGCTCATCGAACTGCAGCAAAAAGACAGTTTGAAACCTAAGAAGAAGCTGACAGAAGACGTAGATTAGATGCTCAATGAACTGCAGCAACTAGACAGTCTGAAAATCAAGAAGAAACTGACAGAAGACGTATATTAAATGCTCAACAGGCTACTGAACCTAGACAATCTAATCTAATGAGTCCGAGCATGGATACTCAACGGACTGCAGCTGCCAGACAATCTGAAACTCCAGAAGTAATGAAGAGGCTGCATAGAGCGAATACTCGACAGACCGCAACAAACAGGCAACTGGATATATTAGACGGAAAATAAACATTATTATAATGACATAATTTTTTTTATTAGTAATCCTTGTTGTAATACTTAAATATTGTAATATGCATATATTTATAGTTTTAATCAAACTTTTATTTATATGTGATGATTTTTATTTATATGGGATGGTTGCTTCATTTATAAACCAAAATTTAGTGATCACAGACCAGAAGTTTATATGCAAACAAGATGATATTGGCCCGGAGGAAGCACCTCCTTATTCTGCATGAAAACCGGAAGTCCTTTCTATTGCTTTAAATGGATGGATCTAGCTGTATCACCTACATGAATATTAACAGTCATTTATTATTATATTATTATTTAATACTCTCTAATCTACATCTTTCAAAAACAATTTTGGCAGCTTCTAAACTCAGTTAACGACGTGCATTTCTGCTAATATATATATATATATATATATATATATATATATATATATATATATATATATATATATTATATATATATATAAGTTAAATAAAGATAAATATGTTTATTACAATAATAGTTATATTTAGTCCCGAAACTATTTACTTAAAAAATTAAAGATTTAAGTTAATAACAAAATTTTTTTCAGACATCGAATTTTCTATCAAACATTGTAAGCTATCTTTTACATAATTTTGTTAAAACAAAATTATAACAACTCCATCTCTCCTTCCCCACTATCTCTCTCTTTACCATAAGACTCACTTGTATACAATTTCTACATTTCATTTCAGTTTTGTTAGCCATCTAAATCGGTCAAGGTTCTGTCACTCCTCCTACTCCAATATAAAACATACTTAAGAGAGATATAAAATTAACCCTTCCCTATACTTTATATTGTCTGTTTAACTGCCACTCTCAACCCCCTCTATTAAATTACAAAAATTACACTACCCACCAATTTCTAATCCCATTTTTCCGCTCAATTCGTTGTTGGAAGTTTTACCTGATGATCCTAAATCCTTAAAAAAGGATTTAGGTGAAATAAATTATCGTAATGGTACCTTAAAGTGGTTTGTTTTTCATTACGCATATACATATATATATATATATATATATATATATATATATATATATATATATATATATATATATATATATATATATATATATATAGTGTTAAAAATACACAAAGGCATTTTTATTTATTTTTCTCTTACACCTTACGGAATCGTTTCAGCCAACATTTAGAAGGAAAACGTTGGCAAGGCATTTGACGTGAAGAATGAAAATACCAATTCACACAGTGAATAAAACAAAACATAAATAAAAGGGCAGAGCTGAGGGGGGAAACATTTTGGAACAACAATTAAAATAAATTTATTGGTGAAAAAAAAATTACGAATAAAATATACAGTTCGAAGTGAGTATGAAATGGAAACAAATATTACTTACAGGTCTCCTAAAAGACTGAGGGAGCAGATGGAGTGCTCCTTTCGTTTGCCCAAAGGCGGTTGATTTAAGTTAATATGGACTACTTCCAGGAGGCATAAATCAGGAGCAGACCGGACTTTGTGCAAAACTGTGAAAGAATTGTTCACATATTTATTTGCAGTCTGGGTTGACGAGTAAGTGCTGGCTAATATAACAAATGAAAAAACAAAACAAACACTGAATTAGTCTCCAAAAGTTACTCTATTTTTAAAAGCGTCTTTATGTTCTGTGGTTCTGGCACAAGGTCAAATACGGAGGGTTATCAAGAAATAAAACCATTATATCCGCTCGAAAGACAAGAATTATTCTTCGTAAGCCAACAAAAATCAGAGGAACATGACAAGGATGAACCAGAGGTACTGTCTGTTATCTTTAAATCAAGGCAGACAGTTAAACTGGAAAGGCATAAAACGCAATGTTTCTGAACACATTTCTTTACTCAAAGTACACAGAAGCTTGTACAGCCTTTGTAAATATCAGCTGTAGAAAGAAGGACATTTTTAGGCATTATGTCTATTATAAGATAAAAAAAACGACCTTTTGAACACAAACGCTTTTCATAAAGAACATAATGGAGGTCAAATCTGAGAAACCTACGTATAACCTCGGCCAAATATCTTGGTAGGGATGTAACCTTATGGTTTTTGCTTTTTAATCAATGGGTAAAAATGGGTTAATGGGCTAAAATTGTATTTTTATGGCATCATGAAAAACGAATAAAATATCAAGATCCTGGAGAAACGATCAGAAAACCCTGGTCTATTCAACAGAAATGTCAGCATGGACCAGAAAACAGCAATTAAATCAATACTACCAATATGGAGAGACGGCAAAAATTTTATCGAAATCTGGTTTAAAGACTGTTTAAAATGTGTAAAATGTGAAACCGAGAATCATCCTGCAATGTTCATTCATATAAATCCAACGATTCTTCCCACCCATATATATATGTGTGTGTATGTGATATTTGTTAACGTCAGTTTAACGTCAGAATTTCAAATGCCGATATTCAATCCAAGATTTCTTGAATGACCTCAACGGAAAACGGTTATGAATTCTAACACCAAGAATATGGTAGACTACACTTATCACTTTTCTTTACGATATATATATATATATATATATATATATATATATATATATATATATATATACAATATATATATATATATATATATCTATATCTATATATATATCTACGATATATATCTATGATATATATATATGTATATATATATATATATATATATATATATATATATATATATATATATAGGTTATATATATCTACGATATATATATATATATATATATATATATATATATCTACGATATATATATATGTATATATATTTATATATATGACATTCTATGCGATATGAAACGAGTGTCGTGATATGCATATAAAGAGAAAGACAAACCTCTTCTCCTTAAACAGATTTACCATCTCACTTTCGTATCTGATGTTAGAAAAAAAATCAATCTGAAATAATGCAAAAACAAATATATTGTTATTTGTTCTCAAACATGGTGGATTATCTCGGGTTGTGTGGAAGCGGAAACTCAAGGCGATCAGCGGGAATGTTCCAGAAAGCCATCATGGACCCCACTTAAAATGGCTGCGTTGCCAAGGTGCATAGGCACGCATCAGCGAGAGAGAATGCCTAAGGCGATTGGGATGGTCAGCACTTAGAACGAAAATCTTTGGGTGTTAGTTGGGGAAGGGATATATTTCTTTCATTCATCCATTTTTTAAGAAAAATCTCGTCTTTCATTTCTGTCTCCTTCCAAGCGGTTGTCTGCAATTGCCGGATGAGTATGGCGCCATCGCTTTTTATTGGCAAATAATTGTCTCCCCTTGAAAGAGGAATGCAGAGGTAGAGTTGCCCGGGAATGACTTAGAAAAAGTGATGGCGAAAAAAGCAAACAAATTAAAACAACAAAGTCCAATATGCGAAAAGAATTCATTTCCTTTTATGAATTACATGCGTAGATATTTTACTTGAATAAATGTGAATGTTAATCAGTGATGAATATGATGTGTATTACATTAAAAATGGCTGTAGTCTTTGTTCATTATTGATTTTTGAAAACGAAGGAGAGAAAGAGATTGTGAGAAGGAGAGTGAGTGTGAAAGAGAGAGGGAGGGGAAGAGTGACTGATTAGTTTTGCATCCCTGTAGATATTAGAGTAAATAATAAAAAATTCAGTGTTGAATATAGAACAAAATCAGAATTGTGAGTTAGTGAATCATAAAAAGGATAAAAAAGGTGAGGAATAAATCATGATTAAGACACGAGCCCAAATAGGGGATGTTCTAGAGTAAAAAAAAAATGATGTTATAATATATATATATATATATGTGTGTGTGTGTGTGTTTAATATATATATATATATATATATATATATATATATATATATATATATATGTATGTATGTATGTATGTATGTATATATGTATGTATATAATGTAGACATCCAGTAATATTCTGGAAGCATTTCGTTCAAGATTGATTGATGCTTTTTTCCCATTGATGTCAGAACGCATAAATAGCATGATCGAAGAATGAAGTGTCAAGTCACTAGTCGATTTTACGTCACTGTGACAACAGCGTTAACTTGGCTAGCACCAATTCCCAGATTTCTAGATACATATCATTTGAGTTGGCAAATAGGATAATGTTGTTAGTCGAGTTAACCATCTCTACCATAAAACTGGAATCATTGTTTTTCAGAGAAAATAATATTACTTACAGTCAGTTGATCTGGAATCCCAGTAGATGACACGTTCTTATAACTCACATTATTGTATACAATATCATGGGTCAAATCTGACACTGCATCTGTCACCTATACCTGGCGGACGCACGCTCTTTACTAATAATTTCAAACTCAATTATGGGTCTGGTTTCCCCTTCCCCTTCTACCAATAATACATTGATTGCATGGCCGTATTATTTTTTATAATTAACTTAATTCATGTTTATCTTGTGATTGTATAATATTCTATTCCACTTTCCTTCATCTGCACCGATATAAAATTTCTCTTCATTCACGCTACGCATAACAGTATGGTATACATTTAATATTAGACATGCCTTTCTGAGCAGGCACTATCGTTTATTACGCACTTTATACGCTTCTTTTTTATGTTTACCTGATTGTCTCTGCTCTTCAATACGTTGATAATATGTATACTGATCATTTTAGTCATGTTACCAGAACAACTATAGCTGACTTATAAATTGTTTTTATTTAACAATTTAGTGTTTTTCAGTATATTTTATAAAACTTCCGACGATTTTCGTCTTAACAGCCTTACTGAAGTGTTGATGAATCAAGTTATCTTTCTGCTCCAAGATTTTTAACTTCATTACTATTACGATTATTATTATTATTCACCTTCCTGCTCTATTCAGTTATGTTATACGTACTTTCTGCCAATGCTTGCTGGAAAATATTTTAAGCTCTATCTAGAATTATTTCATTGGCTAAGTTTCTAGACAGTCGCTCTTTCTCTGATTTTCATGCTTCCGTATTACAATGGCTGAATTGATATATGCAATGTTGCCATCTATTTTTTCGCAAAGGCCAATATTTTCTATTGCTCAGCTTGAAGGATGCATCAAAGAATTTTGCTGACTTATTGCCGAAATTTAACTTTACTTTCAGAGGATGGTCCTAAAAAAACTTTTTATGCAATTCCTCCCTTATTTTCTTGAAATCCTTGGGGCTTTTATTCCGTACTGCCATTAAACGGTCGTCGCTGTATAAACCCACATTATTATGATGTCTCAGGCTATATAGCAGGAAGATGCCCACTAGCTCACATAGCCACGTCAAGATTATTATCTTTCTCGATTCAAAGGCGCCATCATGAAACAGGCTCGGTTCCTGCTCCTGTTTAATTAGACTGATCTCTTTGTCAGTAATGCAACAATAATCCTTTGCCAGTGCAATCACTTTCATGGTTAATTTCCCAGATAAATAGGAGATAAATTCCTCACTATTGAACAAAATAAAATTAGCTAGTCTTGTTTTTAAAATTTTTAAATAAATTAATGGCTTCTTTTGTACTACGCCATTTATTTTTTGCGGAATAATATAACCTGTATTGTATTTAAGTTATAAAATTATTTTTATTATCCTTTAGCATTCTATGGTTTAAATTGCAGATTTTGATACTGCCTTGCCCGCATTATTTGTTTGGTTTTCCCAAAAACTCTGAAGTGATTTGTAAATTGTATATATATATATATATATATATATATATATATATATATATATATATATATATATATATATATATAAATGCCACATTGCAATTGGTAGTCCATATGAGAGCTCAGTGTATGATACGGAGCAAACTATAATAAACATTAGGAAAATCCTTAAAAATCTATCAATAATCTATAGGCAGTAATAAATTTATTTCGATGAATATGGACATATTCATCTCATCACTCCGACTACATTTTCATCCAGATAATCAGAGAGGCAGATATACAAAGATAAAAAAAAATAATAATAAAAAACTACGAGATGAAACAATAGCAAAAATAAAATGTTCAAGAAAAAAATTTCATATAATATAACGAGTAAGGGAAGGTAAAAAGGTAGAAAGGTCAAAATTAAGACTTAATTACAGCAATGTGTCAAATAAAATTCACAAAATGAGGCGAAGTGGTGTCTGTTTAGACGGCTTCATTAACATCATATAATACAGTCATCATTACTTAATATTACTACTAATAAAAATAATCATAATAAAAATAAATAAATATAAAAAATATAACAATAATAAATAAGTTAAAAGAATAAATATTTAATATTATAATAATAAAATGACGTCGGTCTGATTAGATGAATATGCCTATATTCATCGAAATGTATTTATTACTGAATATGGATCGTTAAGGTTTTTTCCTAATTATATATATATATATATATATATATATATATATATATATATATATATATATTTACCGAGAGAGAGAGAGAGAGAGGGTGAGAGAGAGAGTGAGAGAGACAATGAATCAGATTTCTGTATTCCCTGCATAGATTAAAAAGGGGAATGGTATCCACTTACAATAATTTCCAATGCTTTCCTGTCTAGAAAATCCGGATTTTATATCATTTCTTTTCCTCTAGTATGGGTCTAAAATGCAAAATATATTCAGATTTATTTCAGTTCATTAATTCCCATAAAATTCATTTAGCGCAGATATAGAGTGATAACATAGGAATCAAAAGATCATGGTCACTGTCAGTTTCATACTCCAGTGTGATCTTAAGACCAATTTCTCGTACTCTTTAATGAGATTTATATAGAGCTTCACCAACCAAAGAGGAGAAAATGCGCTTTTTTTGTTCTAGGTGAAATGCTGGATTTTTTTTAAGTATCATTACTTTAGATTACATATTGTTGTTGGTTGGGCGGTTGAAGAAAGTATGAAATTAGGTTTTTTTAATTATAGCCATGCATGTAAAATTGATTCGGTCACCATACATTGTTGATTTCTATGTCCACACAGCTTATATGTATAAATGATTTGTCTCCTATTTTGAACATTTTCCAAATTTAAATATATATATATATATATATATATATATATATATATATATATATATATATATATATATATATATTGAAATGGACAAAGTCCGACAATTATTTAAAGATATTTTATGTTTATACATTCTTTTTGTAGATACAAATATTTAAGTAAATGCTCTGTTTATAATAAGCAGTAATACCAACATTTACCAGCCTGAATGTTCGAGAAATTTTCATTGAAAATATTCATCCTCCGACAGGAATCGAACCTGTAGCCTATGTACACATTGAGCAGATATGAATGTACGTGAGAGAATCATGGAAGATTGTAGTTTAAAGGCAGTAAAATCGACCATGATAACTAAACGATCCTCTCTGGCCCAATCGGTTAAAGCATGTCAGGCTATATGATGGTTCCGTATAGGATACAGGTTCGGTTTCTGTCGGATTGACAAATATTTTCTCGGGCATTCAGGCCAGTAAATGTTGATAATACTGTTTATTATTAACAGAGCATTTACTTAAATATTTGTATCTATAAAAAAGAATGTATAAACATAAAGATTTCTTAATATGTATGTGTGTGTTTATTTGACTGTGTTTGTTTGTCAATGCTATATAAATTGTAACTAGATTAAAATAGGATACAAGTGTTATAAGATAATGAAGACAGTGTAATGATTTGAATCGCTCCGTATCATTTTCTAAACAAACATTTCATTTTGTTTTTACATCAGTCCGTACCTCAGATGTTTTTATTCTACTAATTCACTGATAAAGATGTTCTCGTCCCATCGTTTGGTGCCATGTTGACAAAACCTACCTCAAAGTCTACGACAAACGTACAAACTAATTCTAACGTCAGCAAGGAAGACTTGTCTTCTCACCGAAACCAATTTTTGACAACATACTCATACTGCTTCAATCTATGCAATCGATTATATTTCGTCAACATTCTTTCTTATTCGGTGATTTAGAAGTTCAGAAGATTTCTTTCTCCAGGTGTAAATGGTTCAGAAAGATAAAAGGTAAAGATAACAGATGTTCACTTGTTGGTACCGTATATCCTGTGAAGATGGCATTTTTGTCTGTGTATGACCAACTTCGAAGTTTCCAAACTGTCACCAGATCTTGTATATTCCAAGACTCTTTGACTACACCTGTCCACAAATTTGACCGTAGCCGTTGGCGAATGCCAAATAATATTCAAGTATAAAGTTACAAAACTTTTATCTGTCAGCTAACTTTTTATTTTTACAATTTATTTAATAATTTTAATTTGAGATAAAAAATATTTATCATTAATAAGGCTATTAACTATTTTTACACTACAAGTGATCTTGCTTAATAAATTTCCACGCCGCCAATAACTTTTTGTTAATATTTCTAATAAAAACGAGTTTTAGAAATTAATATTTATATGGCATATTTAATACATACATACATAAAAAGGCTTAAACACTAATATTCCATGGTCATAATTTATTCAATTGGAATCGTAAATACGATCCAATTCATCAGACCTACAAATTAAAAATGAAAACAGAAAAAACAACTCTGGAAATAAAAATAGAATTTAGAGAGAGTGTAAGTATGGGAGTGTGGGCCGAAAGTTAGAGCTAAAGAGAGGGGTAACAGACGAGAGAAGGTGGGAGATTAAACCTTAACACAGAAGTTTTAGAGAGGTTAGTGGAAGAGGTTTAATTGAGAGAAACATGAATGTTGTCGGATGTCTAATACATTAAAGATACATTTCGTGGTGACATACATATAACATAGACGATATAATGTTAAAGATCATAATAAGAGGGAGGGAGAGGAAAAGAAAAAGGGGTGGGGGAGAGAGATGGGGCGAAGGAAACTAAAACTGAAGGGCATTTACTGAAAGGATATATATGTATGTATATATATATATATATATATATATATAATATCGACTATATATATATATATATATATATATATATATATATATATAATATATATATATATATATATATATATATATATATATATATATATATATATATATAAATATAAATATATATATATATATATATATATATATATATATATATATATATATATATATATAATCCCAGCGGATAGAATCCAGGTAGAAATCTATGTCCAGGACAGAGTAAAAGGCTCAAACACTGATATTCCATGGTTATAACTTATTACATTTACCTTTTTGAATTTGTAGGTCTAGTGATTTGGATCGTGATTAGGATTCCAATGTAATAAATTACAATCATGGAATATTAGTGTTTGAGTCTTACATATATATATATATATATATATATATATATATATATATATATATATATATATATATATATATATATAAATTCTCTTATAAATATCGGTTGGTTGATATACTTTTTATTGTGGAAATATCTGATTTGTTTTATAAATGAATCGTTTTCTTTTTTGTCTTACATATTTTAATATTTTATGACTACCTTCGGTGAGAATAGTTTAGCTTTCAGAACAGATGAAAGATTTAATATGATTCAGTTAAAATAATATTCGTAATATTTTCTCTTTTGTCATTTAAGGCGAAGTCTAAATAGGAGAATGTAAGATGATAGAATAATATCTTATTTATTATATTTCTGGAAAGGGTGGGGTCTCGATTACTTTGGGAACTAAGATTCTAATTATGAAGATTTATTCGCTCAAAAATTAATTGCTGATACTAATTGGACATTTCTAGTAACAAGGCAGGAGACCAACTATCGTCATCTCTTAGTAAATCTTAATCTGGCGACAGTCTTCACTATTAGGAAA
>OZ010584.1:122262628-122272628 GCA_963932145.1 Acanthosepion lycidas | reverse complement strand
AGATGATAATATTGAAATTTCCCAAATAGCGTACTAGAAAAGATAGAATTTATATTGCAGGTGGACAATTGTATCCTGTTTGGGATATTGAGAAGCTTAACTCGTTGGAAATTAAGAGAAACTAAATAGCTATGCATGGGAGTATCTAGGCAGACAGAACGTCTTTACGGTGGATCACATAAATAAATAAGAGATAGAATGAAGTGTTCAACAAATCATATGTGTTTGTGTCTGGAGTCAAATACTGAGTTTCAATAGGTCTAATATAGTCCTTGACAATATCATATTCTTGTCTACTAGGAATATACACTGTGTGCAAATAAGTATTTGGGCATTTGTAAAATATTCTATATTCTTCTGATACTTATATTTAATTGAAATGTTCATAGCTGACGTATATATATATATATATATATATATATATATATATATATATTGTGTAATTTTTCATTAATGCATGTTTCACTAAATAATATAGACAAGTTGTGTCTATTTATTTTAAGTTCTTTTCATATTGTCTGATAAGCTTAATAACATTATCATTGAAAGACGAAAGGAAATCACCATATTGATACATGTTTAAATCCAATCTAAGCTTTCGGCTTACATAAGCAATTATCAAAAATGACAATTACTTTTCAATATATCAACCAATACACGGACGAAACAATATATATATATATATATATATATATATATATATATATATATATATATATATATATATATACCCAAATATGGAAAAATTCAATATTGAACTTGTCAGAACTAAAATCTTTCAAATTGCCTTTTATATTTAACACACACACACACACACACACACACACACACACACACACACACACACACACACACATATATATTTCTATATATATATGTATTTGTGTGTGTCTGTGTGTTTGTGTGCATTTCGGATTGTAATTTAAATATCAGTAATATTTTAAAGCCTTTCCTATAGTTATGCTGTCTGTGTGTCCAATTAAATGTGAATTTTCCGTTTAATTTTCAATTGCAAACTTCTGATTTTATTGTTCGCCTTTGGAGGCGGGGTATTCTCAATTTCGTGTCAACATGTCCATCTTTGCTGAATAACAAAGTAAACATTTGCTTTTCAGGAAATCTTGGCAACCAAAATAGTTATAACGCTAAATTTTTGTTGTTCTCATTCATTCTCTTTATTTTTTCATCAGCATCTTTCGTTTATTGAAACTTAAGTCAATTGTTACGTCGTTTCTTGGCAAGCAATGTCGGATTTGTGGAAGCGGAATAAACAAACTGGTCAATGAGAATTTGAAGATAAAAAATCAAATTCACATCTTGTCATGGATTTGCTTTCACCTTCCGACAACAAGGCTCCAATTCTTCGCTAGCGATTCCTTCAAAACATTTCAATTTGTTGTCATAGTCGTTAGAAAAACTTAGAATTGGATGCTTTATATCAAGTATTTCATTGGCAATAAATGATTATAAATGTCGCTTTGACATATGGATATTAGCAGACATGAATTATGTAAAAAAAAGAAAAATGAAGATTGTATTAGTCTTAAAAGAATTTTGTCGAATT
Organism: Acanthosepion lycidas; assembly: GCA_963932145.1. NCBI lineage: Eukaryota > Metazoa > Mollusca > Cephalopoda > Sepiida > Sepiidae > Acanthosepion > Acanthosepion lycidas. The sequence goes on along the minus strand of OZ010584.1, from coordinate 122,271,064 downwards.
AACAAGGCGAAACTGATCCAAGAACAAATCTAGTGGAAGACTGGGAAGAATATATTGCGTCGGGAAGTCTAGGAAGAATATATTGCGTCGGGAGGACTAAGAAGAATATATTGCGACCTATTTCTTAAATGAATGTGAACAGCCTGCCTTAAAATTTAATTTTGATTTAATTATATTTATTTTGCCGTTTCTTTTCCAATATATTTTAATTACTTAACTAATCATTTATATTAAGATTTCGCAGTTTCCATTAATTAATTAAACTTTTACATATTTTGTGTAAAATCATTTACACCAAAATATAATCTGTTCAGGATGTATAACTTTTATTATATATTTTCAAAACCATCTATTTTCTTTGATTTTGTTTTATAAATTTTGTATCACAGATGTCGATTCCAAAATATTTTCTGTAGAAGATTTAGGTATATTCGTAATTATATATATATATATATATATATATATATATATATATATATATATATATGTTTCATTAAAAACGTCAGACAAGGTACTACGGTTAAGCTTTTTATTTAATTTTTCTCGTGTTCTGACAAGAGCTTTCTTTTCTGGACAAAGGGTGTGTAAGAACTGTACAAATGTTTTTTTTTTATTTCCGAGCGCTTTCGGCTATAACTTTAGTCATTATCAAGGATGATTCGATTTTTCAGCTTAATTGTGTGTGGCCGTTCGGAATATGTCTTAGTGTGTGGTAGGGATGTTATTAATATCTGAATACGGTTAGCACATTGTGGCCTTGTTCGTAGTTAATATTGTTAAGAGTTTGCTTTTTCTTTTTTATTATTAGGGCTTCCATTCTTTTTAGTCTTTTTTGCAGGTGAATACAGTTAATATATTTGTGTTATTTACTAGTATGTCCCTAATGGAATATTCCTAATATATATATATATATATATATATATATATATATATATATATATATATATATATATATATATATATATAACAATGGCGAGATACTGGATGATTTCAGTAGATCCATCGTACTAGCACTGCTTTAGAAGCCATATGGAAATGATCGCAATCTCCATCTGACAATCCAATTATTGAGTTGCATAACTAAGTTTATCATCCGATTTCTGATGAATGCAGCACAGAGAACAAAATTAGACTCCAAATCGGACAAGAACTGTAGTGCATCTTTAAAGATACTGGTTCATATATTCAATCTTTTTCATCAGAATTCGTTCAGATCAATCAATACAAATGCAGAAGTACATATACATATATTAATTGATTAATTATTTGATAATGGACAGCTCATCGATCAGTTTGAACCGCTAAGTAACCATGAATTATTTGGGAAAGATATTGGGAAAATATAGAACATTTACCGAGAAAAAAAAACAGCTGCAAGCGGATAGAAAATAGATTCAGTAAGTACATACAAACAAAAATGTGGGCCACAGAAGAATGCTTCTTCTCACTGATCTATTTAACTAGCGGGACGGTCTTGAGAGAAATAGAATTTCTATTAGGATTTGTTATTGGTGGGAACAATATTAACAGCATAGCGTAGTCAGAGGTTATTGACAGATACAGAAGGAAAACAGATGGAGCACCTAGACAAATCCCTAGTAATGAAAGGAGGGTAAAAAGGAAAAAAAAACACACACATCAGTTGTAAGACGGTAGAATATTTGATTTTTAGTCAGATATGCTACTCAAGATGTGTGCTATGAATTTGTGACAACAAAATAAAGCAAGGACAGAAATCTTGGAAGTGTTTTAAAAGATGTAAATGTGAAACAGAAATCAGAAGCCGTATATGATTACAGAATAATGTCTTTTAAATGCAACACAAATATTAAGAAATTGGAAAATTTCGTTCCGAAAAAAGAAAAGAGTGTTGAACTACTCTATAATGTTAATTCTTCTATGTGACAGTGAAAGTGGAGAGTAATTTCCCCCCACTGTTGAGTAGAAAACTTCAGACAACACAAATGTGACTCTACAAAAACATGCTGCAAAGATCATGGAATGAATATGTGAACAACGAGGATTTTTTCTTTATACAAAATAGAAACAAAGGAATATTTGTATTTAGAATCAGAAAGACTTAATTAAAATATAATAGGGAAATAAGGTTTGTAGAATTTAACACTCACAGGACAAATTGAAGTCGTCGATTAACCTACCTAACTGCATTTTTAATCAACTCATCCCAAAGAAGGTTATAATGTGACTAAGATGCAAACTGTTACAGAGAGAAAAAGAAAATACAAAAACTTTAGAAGCTGGAAACTCAGTTTTTAACAGGAAACAAAGGATAAAATTTTACTCCTGATCAAAACACTTCATATTAAAATAACATATTCTGCTTAGAGATGAAAAGGATAAGGAGTTGTGGAGATGTTTGAGCGTTCATATTCTAAAGGGACTCGGTCCTTAGATGAAGTATTAAAAAAACATATATTTAGTTTGATGTTTTGATTTTCAAAGATTGACTTATTTGTTTCCATGATCGAAATAAGAGATTTGTTCTTTTGTTCAGTTCGTTATGCTTTATTCATCATCATAAAATATAGTGCAGTTAGTGGCTGGCAGAGTAGCATGAAACACCTTTTCAATATACGTTTGTTTCAACAATTTGCCTGTAACGAGATACTTTCATGTACTAACTGCAACAAAGTGTGGATTGATTTTTTTTTCTTTTGAGAAATATTTAATTTTCTCTTAGTTTACCCATTCAAAAATAAATAAATAAATAACATCTGCATGTTTTTTTTTTAATTGAAAAGTTAACCAGTTCACAAGTCCGATGAGAGAAAAATATCTAAGCAGAAAGAGAGTTAATTCATTTGCAGCAAACCAAAGCTTTGTTCCAAAATTGTACCAGCGAGAAATAAAGCATGAGTAAAATGAAAAACAAATCACTGATGCAGCCGTGGTGAATGTTGCATATTTTGTCACGTTAAGACTGAAATATTCACGTCAGTGATAAATCAATTCCCGCTAGCATCCACCAAATGAAGATGTTTTCGGTTAAGTCTAAGCGTCACCTAAAAATCCTATTGATTGTACATGTCAATTTAAAGGACACAATGGTAAAAATTAAATAAATATTAATTCCCCCAAATTTATGTCTATACAAATATATGTGGGATGATGAAGTTTTCTGGGTCCAACCCAATCCACTACTGTTAGATAGGCCTAAGATCGAAATGAAGTCTAGGTTAATTTTGTTTCTATTCATTTTCCTATTAATATTTACTCGTTGTAGGATTTCCCAGACAAAGTAGTAAATTCAATTGGGAAGAAAAATATATTTTAAGGAGATAAAACAATGTCCAGATCACACATTTAGAGAAATTTAAGCATCTGGAAAGTGTTTTAAAAGATGACGGAAAATGTGACACTGAAATCCGAAGTAACAAATCAATCATTAAGAAACAGGAAAATTTCTTTAGAAACCTCGAACGGGGTTTTCACCTGTTATGTAACTGTAGTAATAAAATAAGCCCATCACATGTCTTGTAAACATCCATCACAATAAAATCAAATCTTTTCAGCACTAAAGCAGAATGTGCCAGATAAAACTTCATAAGCTTCTACTTAGAGTTACTATACTACAGTAATATCAATTCAGTTCTAGTGTAGTGAATGCTGGACAATTTTATCAACAGAGATTTGGTTCTAAAGTGATGAGAATGAGCTTGTAGGCAACGGATACATTTTAAGGAGAATGGAAGAGAAAAGTAAATTTATTTTTAGAATTGGAACTAGTTGAAATTTATGGATGCATAATGATGGAATTCGACTTGGTGAATTTAACACATACTGAAGTTAAAAGAGGCAGATGGAAACACTGGCTAACCTACTTAACGATTTCTTGTAAATTGATGGCGAGACAAACATTTCTAAGCGCAACAAAGTATCGTAAACTGTGCAGAGCCATGATGGCCACGTCTCAAAAACACATCTCAGAAGCACGTTTATGTCTTTGTATGTCTTTGTCTGTGAATTAATAAAAGTTATAACTGTTGTATAATGCGCTAGAGATTCAAAACTAAATTCTTGCTGCCACAGAACCTGACATAAAATCACATAAAAACAAATGCTTTTCATTTTGGCTCTGCATCAAAATTACTCGTTCGTACCTTTTTCTGCACAGACAATGATGCAGGGCCAATTTGTCAGCAGTCACGGAAAGAAAATTTATATATTCGACGAAATTAGCACCTCCAAAACTCTATGTCTGCAACATAAAACTCCGTTACATTGCTTTTCTTATTGGTGAAATAACATGATGGCACCATCTGCTGGTTGCATAAGCGAGGAAACATTTATGCTTCCCGGAAACCAGGGTAAACATCTGATATAACTGTGAAAGCTATATATAAATATTACTGCAGGGTTTTAATTTTAGATGGGATTTAACGAAAATGCGTGATACGTGGTGATCGACATGCCTGTTAATGAATTGCGTAATTAAATTTGTAAATGCACTTCCTTCGATCACAGTGGAGTAATGGATATTGGCTCAGATTGAGGAATCGGAGAACCGAGTTCAAATTCCAGTCGAATCAATTACATTTCACTTACGTGCTAATAACCTTGGGAAAGGTAAGGATCTTCTTCTCCCCTTCAGCTATAGGTAAATAGCAAATCATACCTGTTCTATAGCCTTGGATGGAAATTGGTCTACCCCAAAAAGAAATGGCAACTTACTGCGGGAAAAATCTGCCTGGTCAATCATGTATCGAATGATACATGATCGCCTAAGGGTGTCTCACGCATGGCACAGAACTGACTGATTTCCTTTGGTCTTTGGAAAGGATGATAATTATCTAATTTAAAAATAGTTCGGCATGAAGTCATAAGAACATCTCTGAATTCACAATGAATTATTAGCAAAGATTGAAATTCTGAACAAATGCTTTCAGAAAAAAAAAAAAAAACAAACTTCATCGTTTCTCATTTTATGCATGACGGAAGCTTTCACACAACGATAAGATTCTGGGGTGGGAGTCAAGCGAGGAACAAGCTTACTAAAAATTACTTGGAATTACATTGTTTACAGAATTCATGAATAAAAAACGGAATTTTCTCTATAGTAATGTAAAAGAGGAAGTAGTCGTAGACCTATTCTTCAAGCAAAAAATTCGTGCATTACGAGACACATGAGAAAAGAATCTTCAAGCTGAAATTTTACAAAACTGAATCGGCTGGTGAGGCAAGAAAACAAAGCTAAGTTTCAACATATCTTCATCATTTGTAAGTTTACTTACAAATGTTCTTTCGTAAAACACGTGAACGAATTTAAAAATATATTTCGCATCTTTTCACATCTCAATATAAATTTTCATGCACAACATTTTTTTTTTTACTGCGCGCTGTTTTAAGCTCATCGACCGTCAATTTTTAGAACTGGAGTTTTGAATCCATAAAATGATAACGGAAATGAAACGCTCATTTTGATGAATTGATCCAGACATGAGAAAAATAACATCACTAATATCGCATATTCCATAAATCAAGGTTCCAATTAAACACTCTCTTAACATATAAATGACTGCATACGTTATTTAACTTATATTTTAATTAAAATTTCCTATTTTGTAGTGGGATGAGTTGTGTTTTCATGGCTTAAAATGTTGATGACGTAATGAGTGAAATCTGGGAAATGCGGAAATTCTATTTGTTAAACTCTTCCCGTCAAATTTTAAAAATGTATGCCAGTATAAAAGTATCTTGTAAGTTTGGGAATCTTCAATGCTGTGTTTCACAGAAGATCATGTTGTGGCACGTTTTTTTTATGCTCTATATCTTTCCTCAGTATTCATGGTGATTTTTGCAATGCTATCATCTGAATAATTTCAATTCATTCTCGTATTTTTAGATTTTCGAATTGCTCCAGTAATTACGTCAAAATGATTACCTTCATGTTCCTGTTTTAGTTTTCAAACAATTATTGACTCTCCTGGATCAAATATTATCCTTTATTTGACAGGTATATCAGCAATCATTTGAATCCATTGTTCTAGTCTTGACTCTGTGGTTAATTTGAAGTTCTTAGTTGTTAGATACATTCAATTTTGTTATTAGCCAGGAAAATTACTGGTTATTTGTACATGAGAATGTGCTCAATCAAGTTTTTCAAATTCACTGAGGTTCACCATTAGCAGCAAATCATCTTTATGGGCCATGTTTCTTCACTCACCTTTAATAAAAAAAAAGTTTCATCCTTTTTATATACAAGTTACATTTTCCTAGTTCTGATATCTTTACCTAATATATTGTCGGAGACTTCAAGAAACAACAATATTTTGTATCAAAAGTTGCAAAAATCAAAACTGGTGAAAAATGTAATTGTGGACATTGCATAGCGAGAAATTGATGCAGGAATAGTAGGTATATGTATAACATTTTGCAGGTCATATATTCTATGCATACCCGGTGTGTTTTAGTCGGATGGTGCTGCAAAAAAAAGATCCGAAGTATTGTTTTAAACATAATTATTACTATTACATCTGATCGATTTTTGAGCATTTACATCTTCGTTCCTATATTGAACCTCCAGAGAACATCAACCTCTTGATTCTCTATAATTTGTAGTGGCTTCTGTTCCCACTAATTCACTTTTTGATGGAGGGTGAATCCTCCACATATTGACCAATGCGTGTGCTGTACAGCAGTATCATATCATTGCGAGTGCCCTGCTTGCGCCAGTCGGTCTTACTCAAAAATTATGTAGTCAATTTTCTCTGGAATTCTCCACATACGCAGAAAATATGGTTGTTGTTAGATTTAAAGACATTACATTGGTACTTTCTAGGTGGAATGCACGGGTTCTTAGAAGCAATGCATTTTTCAGTTTCTGGTTTGAGCCCAGATCCTGTCACCTACTGATGGCTAAGTGTTTGATCAGGATCGCTAGCTGAGACTGGGTATTTACAGTTTAAAGATTTCATTGATGCTTACTGGTTTGAAGACATTGATTTAGCAGTTATATATCTTCCAGTTTGTGATAGGTGTTTGGTCTACACCAAGATCTCTAGCTCTGACAGTGCAGATATTTTGCCCATGGTGGTTGTGTTGTCTAGTGTTATGTCATTTATTTTACTTTTTCAATTGGGGACGAGATTGTATTGTAAGAAGCATTCATATTTTAGCATCAATTGTTTTTATTTCAGGGATAGGCCAGTTGATAATATTGAAACTTTATTCCTTTACATGGATCTCTGTTGAGTGCATGTGTTCAAAGTGATTTCTGGCCTGCAGCTTTCTTATGAGATTAGCTTTTAGTCTACAGTAGCTCTCCTTTTGTATTTTTTCTCTTATTAGCGAATATTTAATGTCCTTTACTTCTATAATACATAGGTGCATATCACACTGTCTCGGTTCTAATTCTTTTATTTGAAGATCCTCATCTAGGTTAATATAGTGCGCACATACTAGTTTTCTCCTGAGAAATATAACTCTAGATTAGTTGTCAAATTAAAATTTCATTTGATGTCCTTAATAAATTGTTTCATTATTTGAAGGAGAATTTACAATTGGTTACCTTTTTTGCAAATATATCCATATAGAAAAGATGGCTATCAGTGTTTTTTTCATAAATGTTACAGGGTAGTACGCTTACAGTTGTTTCACGTTTTAGATCTAACTTCGCCGTACTGTTCTATCAACAGGATAGAGCACCTTCTATTTATGCTTTGACATCAAGGGACTACTTTACAAAAACCTTTCCACAGTGTTGGTTCGGAAGAAGCGAAAGAAATGAATGGCCACTACGTTCTCCTGACGTAATACCAATGGATTTCTTTTTTAGAGGTGTAGTAAATAAACACGATTTATCAGATAAATCACCACACATTGGGCGAATTAACAGAATACATCTCCAAAGAATTTATTGTAATTGATGCAGATCGGGATTTGTGTCATGCTGTGTATCATAGTAGTCTGGAGAGGTTCGAGAAATGTTGCAGTATTGAAGGAGGACATTTTGGGTACTTAAGAGTTGAAACTGTGCTAAAAAGTATAAGTAAAGTGTTAAACATTTCTGAACAAATATGATTGTAACGAATACAGATAAATGTAATAATATTCTTATTATTATTGTTGTCGGGGTTGTTTTATGTTAGTGTAGTGCATTAAATTCGTCAATGGAATTTTTTTTTATTCTGAGGCCGTATGGGCATTGTATATTACGAGATCATTCCGAAAAATGAGTCATTGAATTCAGATAAGTTATGTTCCCAATTGAACCGTTTAAAGGTAGCAGTGGATGAAAAGCGTCCTAAAATGACCAATCAGGACAACTACAGTAGAACAAAAAACACAAAGAAACATCGATTTTCAGACACGATAGAAATTGTTACAGCTTGGTTGGCATATCCCACTACATTTGTCTCACTCCTCATTTCTTGCAGCTTCTGATTAACTGCCATTTTGACACCTACATAATTATCT
>OZ010584.1:122247628-122257628 GCA_963932145.1 Acanthosepion lycidas | reverse complement strand
GAAAACTTGTAAGAACACAAGAAAAAGTAAATAAAAATGTTAATCGCAGTACCTTGTCAATCGGCTCAAACAAAACATGTATAAAAGAGAGATTACTACCTAAATATACAATACAATACCCCCATATATATATATATATATATATATATATATATATATATATATATATATATATATATATATATATAACGTCATAATCTCAATAAACATTGAGAATACTTGTCTGTAAATACATCAATGAGTTTTGTACATTGTAAAATGTTAAGAAACAAATGCAAAATATAAAAATCTTGAAGAAAATTTTAGTGAAAAAAGATATACCGTGTATATCTAAAGAAAATATAGAATACAGATGATTCAATTTATAGTTTCTGATAATATTTAACTTAAGTAAGTTTAAAGTTTCCCTGAGAGAGTGTGTGTAGACATTCAATACATAAATGATACCCACATATGGTTCTCCGATAACTGATCTCTTGAATTTGATATGGAACGAGCGAATGATATTTTCCCTATGCTAATGCACCTAAGCGATAACATTATATTTTCACAGGCTACAAATGTTTTATGTCATTATTCTGATATCGAAAGTTTGAATGATAATTTCCCTATTCGAAAATATCTAAATGCTAATGACATGTTCTCTCATGCTATACTATAAATAAAATCCTAAACCTAAAATAATTTCTATTTCCAAAGTGTTGAAATGATAAGAATTCATACAATTAGTTAATCACTGAGGCACTTTCCGAAATCTGAAAGCAATTGCGTGATTGATATTTGTGGTTAGACACATCATAAAAATTATATCTGTAAATTTTTTTGCGGGTATCATATATGATTTTTCCTGATTCTGATATGGAAATATTGAATTATATTTTTGCTATTCTAAACTCCTGATACCATAAAAAAAATATGTTCTAAGATTATCAGATCATTTCTGTTCGGAATTAGATAAAGAAAATTTGAATGTGAATCTATTTTAAAATGCCTAAGTGCTCATCTTAATTTACCCGAAATGAGCTGGTAATATTAAATGAATAATTTCTGATTCTAAAATGTCTAAACTATAACAATAGATATTCTTATGTTGTCGTATATATGATGTCCAGAATCTGCCACGGAAAGTTTGAAATATATCAATGCTACTGTAAATTGCTAAACGGATAATTATATATGTCAACTGATGATCCCATAATTATTATCTGATATTGGATGATAGTAATTTACAAGGATATTTTTCTCATTTCAAAATATCTATTTGATAATAATTATGATAACAGGTCATCCTGCCAGCACCATTCAAATGCGATAGCACTGGATTCACCTATATAGTCACTATTCTAAAATTCCTAAATGATTTTAATTCTTAATCAAACGTCTTCGTGTTTTTTGGTTGCATAAATTAGATCGATAATTTACGATTTATCTTAGATGTACACTTATATCTCTGAAAGAAGCTACAATCATTCAGAAATAAGACAAGAAAACATGTTGCTGAAGAAATACGATATATTCTTCTAGATCTTGGGATTAATCTGCAAACGAAAACAAAATATTTTGGAGGAAATGAGTTCTATTTAAGAGATTCTCCACAAACGAGTCGCCTAACCGAGTTTAACGATGAACAGATATTGTCAGAAGTCAGTATAAAATGGTGTCGTTGTGCTATTCAAGTCTTTCAACAGTTGTATTACAATGGAACATTGTTTCCCTAAGAATGTACATAATCTATCACGCAAGAAATATCTGTAATTCCCTGATATAAGGTGAACACATTATGTCATTTTTAAACTGATTAATTATGAGAAAAGGATATTTTACCTGAATACAAATGATGCAATTTTGAAATAGAAGGGAACATGCTAAATCACTGCACAACATAGACATTGAGTCAAGGAATGTTTTTATAGGTGTTTGCAAATATTGATTTGGTCTAATGCGCTTTGAATTGATGTTAGAAGCCATGTTTGTTTCTTATAAAATAGAATATTCCATTATTATATTGCGCAGAAGTAAAGGTCCCCTGTGAAAATCTCGGAATAAACATTCCACATCATGTTTATTTATCATTTCTTGTTCCATCTATTCTGGAATTTACGAAATAATTTTAATGAAGGTGGAAGTTATGTTGTCTACGTTATTTTCTTCTCAAGCAAATTTGAAAAAAAACTGTATTTTGAAGCTTATAAGTTCTTTAAACTTGGTTACTTATAATAATGGTATCAACCTTAATGGATACCTTTAATTAAATGTTTTATTTTAGATATTTTTTTGTTCCTAGCGGAAATTCCATATAGAATAATCAGATAAACCATATCGAAAAGAAAAATGTGTGTTATTTTTTAGCACTTTGTGATGTCCCGTTTAAATATTTTTTTGATTAAATAATAAAAATGGAAGTACATGTCTTGCCAATGAAATGTTATGTAATAACACCCATCATCATGTTAAGTGATGTTTATAATTGTACAGGATTTTTCACATATTTTATCTTACATATCGTGTTCTTTGTTGGATTATGCTTTTCGTTTGTTTCAAATTGAGCAAAAAGAGAAAATACTTTTATATTAATGAAAATTATCCGAATAGAATTCTGTAAATAGCAATAATAATAATATGCTTGCAATCATTATATTTATTTAAATCAAAGACACTGGAATTATTGTGCAAAGCAATGGCTGAAGAAAAAAAATAAACATCGAGAAATAAATTTATATTTCTGCATTCATTAATAGTTTGATTTCAGTTTGACTGTAAATAATAAATATGCTCTGCACATTATAAATTGTAACTTTGTCTTGGAATCTTAAACTTATGTCTAAAACAATCTCTACTTTGAAGTTCAAAGGTTTAGTTATTACGACGTTGTCATTGTAAACTAAAGCAACAAGGAATATTCACGTTATTTCGACACTAGAAATGCCTTATTCGTCAGCGATTATCCAGAAAAGGCTTTCACTTCTTCCAGAAATATATTCCATTCTATAAAATCTGTGATCCACTCAAACAGCACAGTAAATACAAATAAATAAAAGCCAATTATATAAAGAAGACCAACGGCACTATTGATATTTGTTGTGATGGAGACATTGACTAGGAGCGAAACAAAATATTTCTACAAGCATTCATTTGAAAGATACCAAACACGAAACAAACATATATATTGACTCTTTTTTATGTCTGTGGCTTACTTTCATTACGGTCGCTAGCAGACAAGGCTAAGGATAAGTTTACACCTTGTACAATATTCTTGTTTTCCAAGAGCTTCAGAAAAATAAATGTCTTTTTAAAATGAATGGCGAGAAATCAGATCCATCCGAAGCTAGTGAAACCATAGATGCATTCCTAAACACTTGTACATTGAAAAGGAAAATAAGTGAAAGAAAAATGGGTTTGGAAATAATATCTTTCTACCACAAGTATCCACTGGTGTTACTAACTGAAACTTTTTTCGTAACTGAAGAACACTCCTTCAAATGTCTACTTAGAACAGGTTTGGCCGTGGGGTACGAATTTCTTAAAACTCTGCCTTTTCTTTCTCCCATTATCCATATGTATAGTGTTCTCGCATAATATCATATATTATTATTACTACTAAAATATTATGTTCTTTTCAAAAGTGACATACTGCCAATATATATACGTATACATATTTTTTTAAAAGTGCTCGACATAATTCAGAGCATATTTTGATAAAATTTTCATTAGAAAAAAATTATATCGCTGTAAAATATTTTTTAATAAAAATATTACACACACACATTATATATATATATATATATATATATATATATATATATATATATATATATATATAAACAAATTTCTAGTACTGCCAAATCTAATCAAACATTTGAGGTATAAAAAATATGGGATCATATTAAACATAAGATACAATAATATCCACGTTTAAAATGTAAGCTACCTTTCGAGCGACACATTTTCAAACATAATCGTCGGTAATCTAAAACGGAGTACTAACAAGAAAATGTTTTATTAATACCGTAATAAAACAGGATGGTAATGGGGGGGGGGAATTGTTTTACCTCAAATCATGTAACCGTTTCCCCGAATAAGGCCAACTTAAACTTCATCTCCCGTTGTACGCAAAGGGCCGGCCTACGTATGTTGATGATAACAGACTCCAAGATGTCGAGGTGGAGTCTGTTCCTAGCCCTGTGCAATACCGAAAAGAAATGGGGAGAATACTCAGTCCTACAAACACCAGAATTTAATAGATGTTCACCGATAGCAGAGGCGTGAATCTGCGAACACCCGGATGTCACAAGCTCACGCCTGCGCACACAGCCCGGGACATGTTGGGCGATTCTAACCTCAAGCCTCTGAATAGTTTTTCCCACATAGTCGAGCCCGCATCGATATTTAAATTGATAAATAACTAAATTATTATGGTAGGTAGGCAAAACATCCTTACGGCAAGGGGGGAAAAGCCCTCCTAGTAGTAAATATGTTCCTGACTGTAACGGCATTGTAACACCGTTTAATGGATGAAGAGATCTTATCGGCGTATGTCTGACTCTCAGGACCAATCCAAGGGAGCCTGACATATATAGGACATTTGGAAGGCCCGTATTTCTTAATTTCATTGAACTTCCTGATTCCCCCCCCCCTTACCATCCTGTTTTATTACGGTATTAATAAAAATTTTTCTTGTTAGTACTCCGTTTTAGATTACCGACGATTATGTTTGAAAATGTGTCGGTCGAAAGGTACCTTACATTTTAAACGTGGATATTATTGTATCTTATGTTTAATATGATCCCATATTTTTTATTCCTCAATATATATATATATATATATATATATATATATATATATATATATATATATATGAACCGGGCGTAACAGCATAATTGTCCATGCCGCAAAATGTTTAATATCTACAAAAGCATTAAATTAATTGGGTTTCTTTTTTCCTGGTTTTCAGATAAGACGTTTCGCCATCTTGGCACCATTTGTCGTAAGAATCATCGGGTTATTCAGCTAGAAAAAGAACAGGTCAAAATCGTTTTCTGTCAGCACCACTGTCTTCCCAAATGAGAAATGGTGAGAAGAAAAGATGACTCAGCCTTTCAGTAATGGTGCTAATATTCATATTCTCGCTTCCATTCAAGAATCGTCACGAAAACAGTGAATAAAGTTTTAAAATGAGGCGACACTATAAAGATAAAACTGAATCCTGAGGTCATAACAGGAAGAGGGATATTTCAACTTAGAGCTAAAGAGATCAATCAGAAAAGATCCAACTCAATCAATAAGACGTTTGACAGGTGGCAGGTGTTTCAGCTATGATAGCACAAAGAGCAGTGACAAAAGACTTATAAATGAAATCGTACGTGAAACGTTTAGGGCATTTTGTTACTACAGGACAAAAAGTTAGAAAGTCCAAGATCACCTGGAATAAGTTGGAAAATGATTGTGGAATAATATATACATATACATACATATATATATTCCTTCATGAGATTCCGATTCTAAGCTATAATTAATTAATGATGAACATATCATTTTCCTCTATGATCGATTCACCACAATTCTTTTGTTAATCTTGGAGAGTAATTATATATCCTTATTTTTCACAGTAGAGTCCAATAGTTTTATAAAAATCCCCGAGAATTCCAGTAAGATATCTTTAATCATTTCTAAGTCATACAGCTTGCTTAAACGTTTAATCTAACAAATGGATAATTTGCTGTTCCACCCAGGATACATACATAGCTTAAATTTGCGAGTGATATATTTGAAAGATTTCGTTTCATGTTAAATTGATTTATCATTCAATAAAAAAAGTATCCAAATAACATTCAATATGAATTCTAAGCTATTTTACTTCAGATAAGCTAACCTGAAATTGCATGATTTTATGAGAGATATCTCACTGGAAAATGTTCTTTTGCCCTCAATGTTCTTACCCTGTTCAAACTTTGTGATTTGTTTTTCTTCCCTACTTTTCATAGAATAAGCTCTTTAGAAGTCATTCAAGAACAGAGATTTTAGTTTTTATTAGTAATTTTCACTTTAAGCCTGAAACAGTCATAAGATTTTATCATATCACATGAATTTACGGAGGTCTGATATTGTCATGCAGTCTCTGTATAACATGCTTCGGAATATCGATAAATGACGGTTGTTAGGGTGTTGGGCGAGTGTATTTGAGACTAGCAAGATTAGAATTTTCTTTATCAGCGCTTAAAATAACCGCCAAACACCAGACAGGCGTAGCCAACTAGGCATTTTGCAGATGGGGTGTTAACGTAATGGCTGATTTCTGCTGGAGCATCAAGAGATCAACCTTTTCAAAAACACTGTAGTTTCCAAGAAGAGAAGATTTATACCTTTGGATGGACAAAAATGAATGCATTTTTCATTCTTCTGTATCTTATTTTTTCTGATTTAACAACTGATGACAGATGTTTGCTTTAATTTAATTTTGTGTGAGATATTTCTGAAGAGCTTTTTTTACTAAACATGTTGAAAATGCATTCTTTAAGTTATTGGTATATATTTATGATAAGTTATTTTAACCTGAAAAAAATAAGGTTGGTTGTATTTGGCCCTGGCAATATCACTGTCAAAATGGGTATTTTGGCCTATGTTAAGAAAAAAAATATTTGTACTGAGAAAACGTGATGTGATCAGAAAAATGGACTTGACTTTCAGAATCAGCGTGAACAAATAACTCACAAACATGTGCTCATTGCCCAACAAGATTTGGGTCGAAAAGATGTCGAAATGTGTAATATATACATTAAAATGTTCAGGAATTATCACCGTGAACATGCCTGAATGTGAGGTTTGTCGCTTAGACATTTACAAAGTACGTGTAAAAGAGTTTCATCTCTAGTTATAAACTCCAGTTAGGGCCAATGTTGGTCTGAAGACGAGGACCTAAGGCCAACCAACCCTAAAGGCTCCAACGATGGAACAAATAAATGTTAATTACAGTAGTTATCAGCGGTTAAACCAGTGGATGAAGAGAACTATGCATAACAGATATGCTACAAAAGTCATCAGCGGCAGTCCGTTGCACTTTCATGACTGGATTCTACATGTCTCATTCCATATGTGCCGTAGAGGAAGGTCATGAAATGAAGGGTGCGGACCACTTCCGGGCAAGTTTAGCGTCACCTTAAACAACTTCACGCCATCGGCACTTTCTTCTACTCTGATTTTCTTTCACCTACAACCAACTCTTGCAAAGTCAAACAGCGACAGTGAATGGACGACAGAAGCAGGTTTTGGTCAACTTGCAATCGTATTCCTGAAACTGCACGTTGGAGTCATCAACGCCATCATCATAAAGGAAGCGATTCTTGGATATGAGATAAAACCAACGACAATGACGATTTATTCAATTGTCAATAATCGAATAAATTGAATTCTATAATTAATGTTTTCTTCTCGATAGCCTGCAATAGTAAAAACACATGTGAATTTCAAGATTTTCTGTAATTATGCAGCTGAAGAGGTCTCTAGAATATTATTTGATACTACTGAAAGATTTCTTGTGTCAGAAGAACAAGCATTTTTTGATGAAATAGAAATGTACATTTATAGTAGCACATGAAACCTCCTGCAGCTGTAAAAACTTCCAAAAGATTTATGAAAATCCCGATCTTTCACTTTAATTTCTGAAGAATCTTGATACAACCAAGTAAAAGAAACTGAAAAGAAAATGAAGCTTTTGAGTTCGTTGTTAACTGTGATGAATTTTAAAATATGCTAGTGAAAATCTATCAAAAGTGTGAAAAGAAAGTGCATAGTTTGTATCAGAATCCTCTCTTCGGAACAGCTTGTCCATTAACTTTCATTATGTACTGCTGTGAAGTAAACCGAAAGCATGTTCGGGTGAATACCACGAAGAAATTAAATTTCATTGAGAAGAGATAGCCATTAAAGAGCACTGGGATCTGTAGAAAGTCATATATACAGACCCAAAGAGCTTCAGTCTAGAAAAACCTATATATAATCTATGAGGAGAAATATGGAATTATGGACTAGGATGACTTTATTGGCTGTGGTTTACGCTCTTTAGTTATTGATATTGGAAATTTGACAGCATTCAAGCATCAAGAAATGCTAGAGTAGTGTTTGACTCGAAATTTACCCAAGGATAAAAAATAGTTGATCTTTCAGCTTGGCAAAGCAGGATGCCATTTAGCAAAATAAACCGTATTTCGTACCTCAGTGATCAATTATAATCTGTAATGAAATAATCAGCTTTGTCTGTCGACCTTAATCCCATAGAAAACTTCGTAATATGATTGCAACTGATTGAATAGGAATGGCAACTTTTAATATGATTTTCTTGTGAAGATGAAGTAGAGAATTCTTCAGCTTATGAACCGAAAATTGGCAATTGATATGATATTGACGATTTCACTGTTTTTTTCATAATTGCATTTAAGACAGTTTTTATAATTAATGAACAGCCGAGCAAGGTTTTGATTTGAGAATTTAATAGTTTGGACCCGTTATTAAATATCTGCGACTGTTATTAATTAGATTTTCAATAGTTTAGTTCAAGTAGAAACATGACTTCACATGAGAAGCAACTCATACTTGCGACCAGAAATAACATGGCGTCGGAACTAAGTGCGTATTTACATCCAACTCCCAGATGTAGACAATATATATTGTATGATACGAACGGAATATACGGAATTTATTACATATTAATTTTAGGCATACTTTATTTATCTGGGGTTCGTGATAGCGTGTATCTCGTGACAAGTGTTCGTGAGAGTTGTGAACATTCTGTCTAGGACAACGTTTCATTGCTAAGACGCAGAGTTACTATCATGGAATTTTACCCGACACAATGCGTCTTAGCATAGGTGAAAAATGGTATCTTGTCTCAGCGGGATAAAGTTTGAGACCAATGACGTGAAGTTGACTCCTCTTTAAGGAATATACTCTTGAAATATGGCATAAAAGCTGCTTTTTCGTCAACATTTCTTTACCTAAACCCAAGAATGAAACATATATTTAAAATATATGTGTTGACTTTCTTTATGAAATGCATCGGTCGACGATAATGAGGCTATATTTTCGTCGTGTATACTAGTCTTAAAATAATCGCAAATATATTGATTGCGAAATACAATAAACTAATCAAAATGAAGACAACACAGCAATGTCCAAGGTATTTTATTTCGAAAATCAGTTATTGTATACATATGCCCTCACTTACACACATACATAATATATATATATATATATATATATATATATATATATATATATATATATATATATATATATATATATGTGTGTGTGTGTGTGTGTGTGTGTGTGTAATTTCTGGCTACAGAATATTAAACCATTTTGAATAACTCGCTCAGGGGTTGGTTGGCCGTGATAAGCCATCAAAGAAACTGTAACAACGGAGAACTTGTGTAATGTTATCAGTTGACATTAGAGAATGCGATTGCCTACAGCCTGATCGTCGATTACAAAATGATTTATCATGCAGAGATTTTGATGCAACATCGCATCACCGAGTTATCTCCACTTCACTGAAAAGCAGAGTTTAAATCGTAGAGAAGATTACAGCTTAAGAAGTACTTGAAGCTGGATTTCAGTGCAAAAGATAACTTCCAATAATCTTTCGAATTGTAGAAAAAATGCTGGGGTAAGTTGACAAAGTCACAAGTGGCACATTTTGAAGAAATCCTCTGTCATCATTGTCGTAACTTGCGTATTTTTCATTTAAATTAAATGACTGGATTTTCATATGCGGAAAGCCCCCCCCCATCTCTTCCTATCTCTCTCTCTCTGACGCACACACACACACATATATATACATATATATATATATATATATATACATTTAATGATCAGAGCTGAATCAGACCAGGAAACAGTGATATTAAAAAGTGCTCAATACACGTGTGAAAAAAATAAAATAAAGATAAACAAAAATATGTAGAGCTTTTAAATTTAATAACCAGGAGGTCACTTGAATCCCCTAACT
>OZ010584.1:122212628-122242628 GCA_963932145.1 Acanthosepion lycidas | reverse complement strand
TGGCTGTAATTGTGTTATAACAAATTTATGTAAAAGAAAGATTTCAATGCTTGATAGAAATTTAGATGTTTAAAAAAAAATGATGATTGTTATCAATTTAAATATTTATTTTTTTAAGTAAATAGTTTAGGGACTTAATATAAGTTAACTACTACTTTTATTAGTACATTTATAGAGAACATATTAAAGAAATATTTTTAATTATCATAGTTTATTTACCCGACCAATTGTACTTTCTTAATGTTGTAAAAAAAGTTTTCGGTAACATCTTTATTAGTTTTACTTTTAATATAATTTATGAATGCAATTTTTCTTTATTATTATATGGGTAAATTTAATTAGGGTCTAGGATTCATTATTGAATAATATTTGAGGGTAATATTAAAGAATTTGTTTTCTTCTTATATCTCACAAACATATTGATGCAAATCCCATATATACATACGTTTATTTACATGTGCAAATACATACATAGATATACGTGTAACAATATACACAAATGTTCATCTATCTTCATACATAATTTATCTATACATACATTTACCAATCCTTACCTATATTTTAATATTTGAAATTTATTTAGATTTTAGTTTGATTCTATAGTCAAAATTTAACTTTAGGTGACTTCTGAAATGCTTCATTATTAAAGGAATTTCGCTAATATTATTATTCCTATTAATAGTTAAAGAGTGGTATATTTAAACTTAAATTAAGTTATCAATTTTGAAATGAAACTCTCTCTCCAGAAGATAAATATACACTCTCATAATTCTAATTATAGAACATTAAAAGAAAAAGTGATATTAAATACTAAAAAGAGTAAATTTAAAACCCCATTAGAATGACCCACGTACTTTCATTTAAAAAAAAAAAAATAATACACGTTCACACACACATATACATCTATACATATATATATACATACATATCCACATCCGTCTATCTATCTCTCTATCTATATATACATATATACACACATATATACATATATAGATACATAGACATATATACACATGCACAAACACATATATACATATACATATATACCCATATATATACACACACACTTTTATATACATATACAACCATATATATACACATACACACATACATACATATATACATATACCTACATATACATACACGATTATATACATAAAAAAGCATATGAAATGAATTATACCCATAATTATCCACACATGCATATGTATTTATATTACAATGTTATACATCTATTCACACATATATTACAAATATTAATTCTAAGATATTTACATCTATATACATATACAGATTACAACTAATTTTATATTCAAAATACTACACATATATAAATGCATGCATACACATATATATCCATATATATCCATACAATATATATATACACATACGCACAAATATATATTTATATATACACATACACCCACACATATGTAAAACGCATTTACATATATATATACATACATACACACACACACACACACACACACACACATATATATATATATATATATATATATATATATATATATATATATATATATATACATATACACCCATACACATATATACATATAATGGCACCTAGCACAAAAACAAATCTAGTACCTAACCATACCCATACATATATATTTATACTCCCATGCATGTATCTATATATATATATATATATATATATATATATATATATATATATATATATATATATATATAAGTATGTGAGCATTTGTCAATATTTTGGTATTCTTTGGAAAGATGAAAATTTGAAATAATCTACGTTGACGACATTTGTAACAGATGCACCAAAAAACACAACTGGACCATCATGTTTCGGAGACGAAGAAGATTCGAGTCTAGTTTTCTTGTGTGATTTAATTTTGGCGGATTAGAATAATCATTATAGTAATTCATCGAATATGGCGACGACGTCTTGTTTTGTGCGAGCTGTACGGAAAATAATTGGAAATTGCGTTTTTAGGTAATAAATATAACTTATGTTTACAAGTTATGTAAGATCTGTCTATTTATTAATATATATATATATATATATATATATATATATATATATATATATATATATATGTATATATTACAGAAAAACATACCACTTTAAGGTTCGATTGTAATAATTTATTTCACCAGAACCCTGGAACATGAGACATCACTTCCAAAAGTGTTTTCGTTTCATCATTTGGAAGTTATGTTTGATGATCCAGCGTCATTTAAAAGGGCTCTAGTGAAATAAATTATTACAATGGAACCTTATTAGGGGGATTAGAATAATCATTATATTAGCTCATCTTATCTAGAAGAATTCTCAACAATGTAGGGAAGTTTCGATTCTTCTTCGTCACCGAGGCAGGTTGGTCCAGTGGTATTGTGCTTGCGTTGTATTGCAACAGTCCAGGTTCGATTCTTGGTAGTGGATGCGCACTGCTCATGAGTCCCAAATAGGACGAAACAGCCGTCTAGTGATTTCGACATTATGTTGAGGATTCTTCTTGACTCGATGAATTAGATTGTTATCTCTCTCTCTCTCTCTCTCTCTCTCTCTATATATATATATATATATATATATATATATATATATATATATATGTGTGAATGAATATATATATATATGAACCATATGACATTTCGTCTCCTGTTGGAGGCCAAAAGGAGAAGAAATGTCTTACGGTCCAACCCACCGTACAGCAAAAACGTAAAAAAAAACTAGGAAAAATATTCTTCAAACTCTTACACAAACACTTTCCGGAATCAAGCACCCTACACAAAATATTCAAGAAAAATACAGTAAAAATCAGCTACAGTTGTACCGAGAACATGGCACAATTAATAAAAAAGCACAACAGGAAAATTATCAACAAACCACACGAACAAATTAAACCCACGTACAACTGCAGAATAAAGAACGAATATCCCTTAAATGAAAATTGTTTACAAAACAACATAATATACCAAGCCACGATAAATTCACCAGATAATGAAGAAAAGGTATACATAGGAGTAACTGAAGGACCCTGGAAACAAAGAAATTATACAAAAAAAAACATTTTTCACAAATAGTAAATATGCGAACAGTACAATGCTTTCTAAGTATATCTGGGAAATTAAAAACAAAACGAACATCACACCAAAAATATCTTGGAATATAAGGAAAAAATCATCAGCCTACAATAACCAATCAAAAACTTGCAAACTTTGCTCGGAGGAAAAAATAGCTATCATTACTTTTCCCGACCAAAATAAATTATTAAACAAAAGATCCGAACTCATCTCAAAATGCAGACATGAAAATAAATTTTTACTACGTAACCTAAAAAATTAAAAACGGAAAAAATAAAATAAAATAAAATAAATATACTAATAAGCAAAAATAACAAAATAACAAAAATAACAAAAAAATAAAATAAATAAAACATAAAAAAATACTATGTTACTTAAAAATCGAAAACCGAAAAGAGAAAATATACAAGTAAAATAAATTAACCTAAATTCATCCAAGTAAATAAATAAACAAACCAATCCCAAATAAAGATAATCAATTAAAAACTGTTCCCGCCAAAATAATGCTTAGAATAAACTACAACAATCAACCCCAAAACTGAACAAATAGCTTTAATTAAATTCCCAAACCAAAACAAAACTGTTAAATAAGTGATATAAACAAATTTTTACTACGTTAATAAATAAATAAATAAGTAAAATAAGAAACAAAAATAAAAACAAGCAATATAATTTGACCTAAATAGATAAACAAACGACTTCCGGTGAAATAACCGCCATAATAGAATACTCACAATGCACCACTAACCCGTATATATATAAATAGCCGAGAAAAATAACAGCACACGTGGCCTGACGATTGCATATAGCATGAAACAGACTGTCGCCTCTAAGTGTTGACTTCTATGTTCACTTTTATATTTACACACGCTCTATCTCTGATATTGAGCACTTTATTCCATAAATATAGCACACCTTAAGACTATATTTCTTTATATATATATATATATATGTGTGTGTGTGTGTGTGTATATGCATTTTTGTGTATGTATATATATGTATATATGTGTGTGTGTGTTTACTTATGTAGGTTTGCAGTTGTATATATGTATGTTGACACCTACTGTATATGAAATTGTTTATGTGTACGTGTAGGTAGGGAAACTTGGGTATGTCATTACGGCCACATGGGTTAGTATATATGTGTGTATATATGTTTATATTTGTGTATTGCTGTGTATATATATGTATTTATTTGTAAGTATGTGTACACATATTTGTGTGTATATTTGTGGGTACATATGTGTATATGTATATGTATGTGTATGTGTACTTGATACCATGGAAATGTATACGTATGTATATGTTTATGTATGTATGTGTAGATATTTCGGTGTGTATGTATGTATGTATATTTATGTATATTTATGTATGTGTGCGAGTATGTGTGTATGTGTATGTATATATGTATATGTATGTGTATATGTATATAAATATATATATGTGTATATGTATATATATGTATATGTATGTATATATGTGTATATATATATATATATATATATATTTGTATGTGTATGTATGCGTATATGTGTGTGTATGTGTGTGTGTGTGTGTATATATACTTATATGTATATGAGGTGGACATCGTAGTTACCAATGGGTGTTGACTTTAATGTCCGATTTTTATATTTACATACGCTATTTTAATATATTAAATAATATTAATTTTAATCATTTTTATCTTTGTATATTAACTCGCTTAAGTTAGATTTCAATAGGTTGTTAACATTCATGCAATGACATTTTCTGTCTTAAATATTTATCGGTTGTGCTATCCAACTGTCTGGGTCAATGTCTGTGGATGTGTGTGCATGTATTTATATGTATCTATGTGTATGGAAAGTGCATCCACTTTTAATTATGTATGTATGTACGTGTGTGTTGGTTTCCTTTCTCCCACTTCCCCTAGTCCCCCCCTTTTTTTTCTTTGACAGACCGTGGAGATGTTCTCTGTCTTGTCTCTTTTTGTGTGTGTATATGTCTTGGTGCTTATATATTAGAATCTGACTGCGTTTGTTTTACGCGTGAGTTTAGGACCCCATTCACACACCATGAGGATTAAAATGTATACATTGTAAAAAGACCGGATATTAAATATAGCTAAAGTAACTTCAATGAAAAAATAAATTGAATAACATATATATTTCTTCTTTTCTCCTCAGTAATTTTATAGTTGTAAACTTAATAGCGAATAAATGTTAAATTTTGATTTTGTAATTAGCAGTTTTAAATTTTAATATTAAATTTTATCATATAATTTAGTAATTATTCGTTGGAATAAATTCTTTTTTAATACTATCCATATTTTAAACATCTGAATAGATATTATAACATGACTTCGTTATCAAGCTTTTTGAATTTTCCTATACTTGTGTTTTGATTGGTCCATCTAGCCTTTGTAAC
Source organism: Acanthosepion lycidas (assembly GCA_963932145.1). Taxonomy (NCBI): domain Eukaryota; kingdom Metazoa; phylum Mollusca; class Cephalopoda; order Sepiida; family Sepiidae; genus Acanthosepion; species Acanthosepion lycidas. The sequence goes on along the minus strand of OZ010584.1, from coordinate 122,237,153 downwards.
AACTTTTTCCCCTTGCATAGGATTGTTAATTAATTTGAAACTTTTAAAACCATTTATTTTACATTCAACGTCATCACTTGATAAGACACCGAGGGTGTTGAAACAAAATGGCTATTTTTGTAGTGATTTTATAACATATTTATGTTATAAATTTTTTTAAAAATAAATAATTATATCTGCTCTACTTTGTATTGAGCACTCTTTTAAGAATAGTAATTGTTGGTTATTGGAATTCATTCCATATACACCAATCATATATATATATATATATATATATATATATATATATATTACGAAAACCGAAAAGAGAAAATATACAAATAAATAATAACAAGTAAAATAAATTGACCTAAATGCATCCAAATGAATAAATAAACAAACTAATCCCGATAAAGTTACCGTTAAAAAAAACATATAAAGATAATCAATCTAAATAAATAAAATTAAAAACTGTTCAGGCCAAAATAATATTTAGAAAAAAATACAACAATCAAACCCAAAACCGAAAAAATAGCTTTAATTCAATTCTCAAACCAAAACAAAACTATTAAATAAGTGATATAAACAACTTTTTCTACATTAAAAAAGCCCCAAAATGACACCGATTAAAAACAAATAAATAAATATATATACAGGATAAGAAACAAAAAATAAAATAAATAAAAACAAGCAAAATAATTTAACTTCAATAAATAAATAAACAAATAAACGACTTCCGGTAAAATAACCGCCAAAATAGACTACCCACAATGCACCACTGACCCGTATGTTTATAAATAGCCGAGAAAAATAACAGCACTAGTGGTCTGACGATTGCATATAGCATAAAACAGACTGTCGCCTCTAAGTGTTGACTTATATGTTCACTTATATATATATATATATATATATATATATATATATTAATAAACAGACATAATACATAATTATATTTATTACCTAAAAGCGTCGTCGCCATGTCTGATTTCAGCGATATAAACTAAGGATTTGGACACATTTACTGTTTAATGGGCAGGGCTTGCTATTTCTACATTTGCAGTTATTAGTTGTGGTGATGTTGTTGCTTTTACCACGACCGAACGACATTTAACATTATCAAATATCAAAACAGCACTGCCCTCTCTAAATTTTTGCGGAAGCTAAAAAGCAAGAATAAAAATCCAATTATTACCTGGGAATTAGTTACGAAAGTTAAGCCCTTCAGCTGGAAAGTCAATAAATGTAACTTTTATCTCTCTGAAGAATTAATATTCCTGAAAAATATAAAAAAAATCCTATCCTCTTAAACAAAAGACGTGAGTTGTTTGCCTACATAGATTCAATTCCTACTCAAACACGTTGACTGACCAGGCGTCCACATTTTCGAGTGCTGGTATCAATATTTTTAAATTTTTTTTTACTTTTCTTTCTGGCTATCTTTATAGTAAAAGTATTGTTTATATTAGGTCAAAACGCATATAATTTTTTTTTTATCCTATATTTTTTATCATTATGTTATCACTATCATTTTTGGTATATAATTATTATTTTTAGTTTTGCTTTGTTGTGTATTTTTTATGTCTTTAGTCTTATTATTAGAAACGTGTTTATTTACTCATCTTTTTGAATTCATGACTTTTATTTATTATTCGTTTATTTGCCATATGTATTCTTATTATTCGTTTATTTGCCTTATGTATTCTTATTATTCGTTTATTTGCCATATGTATTCTTATTATTCGTTTATTTGCCTTATGTATTCTTATTATTCGTTTATTTGCCATATGTATTCTTATTATTCGTTTATTTGCCATATGTATTCTTATTATTCGTTTATTTGCCTTATGTATTCTTATTATTCGTTTATTTGCCATATGTATTCTTATTATTCGTTTATTTGCCTTATGTATTCTTTTATTTATATACATATTTGCATATTTGAATATATTTTTCCTATATATAGATTTCAATTCATTTTATTTTATGTTATCGTATGTAACTTTCTGAAGCCATACTTTTTATTATTACTGATATCACTTCTTTTAGATAGTTTAGGAATATTAAAATTAATACTAATATTATTAATTATTATATTAATAATGATAATATTAATATTCCCGGAAAAATAGAATTACCCACCTCTGATTTTATAATATCACTTTTAGTTGTTAAACCAGCGTCTCTCTAAATTAGAATTTATATTTCTTATTTCCAACTTTATTTTCAATTTAAATGTTGATCTGAGCCGAAATTATACGAAATCGACTACAATTCTCATTTAAACATTTTAACGTGGTTATTTACATATTTATATGTTTCTATATAAGCCTCTTCTTTCATTTTAATTTACTTTTTTATTTTATTTTAATTCATTTTCGTTCCATTGATATGTATTATTATTATTATTATTATTATTATTATTCGTAGTAGTAATTATTATTAGTAGTAGTAGAGTTTATTTTATTTTGTTTTATTTTATATTAATTTATTTTATCACGGCATACTTTGTTCTTGATACCATTATTTTTAGTTACTCTAGTAATATTATTAACAATCAGTCTTTTGATTTTTGAAAAAAACATAAATTTGCCCCTCCTCTTTATTTCTCAACGCCCATTTTTTGTTTATTTAAATTATTAAAACAGGCATCAATTTAATTTAGAATTTATATTCCTTATTTCGAACCTGTTTCCAATCTTAAATGTTAATGTGGTTCCAATCATAAACACTTTAAAAATAATATACCAAGCGAAAACCAAAAAATAAAATAAAAATCAGTTCTCAAACCAAAATATAAATAAAAATAAAAATAATACTTCCAGCACTTGAAAATTGCTTCGATATGGAACTCGGAGTTGTACAATTAATGTGAGCTGTTATCTATATTTCTTAATATATATATATTAAATAATTCTGTTATTTAACATTGATCATTGTTTATATATATATATGAAAGTGAACATTGAAGTCAACCCTTTGCCTAACGATTGCGTCTAGCATGAAACAGCCTGTCGCCTCAAAGGGTTGACTTCAATGTTCACTTTTATATTTACACACGCCCTATCTCTGATATTTAGCACCTTATCCCATAAATATAGCACACATTAAGGCTCTATTTCTTCACACACACACACACACACACACACACACACACATATATATATATATATATATATATATATATATATATATATATATATATATATATATGTATGTGTGTGTGTCCTATTCTTCATGGCGCGGATTCATTTCAATAATGGCTACAGATGATCTCACCCTAGATTATTACAAACTTTTAGCTTTTTATATAGGTCTGTGTGTGTATATGCGTGTTTCTGTGTGGAGGCTTGTGTGTATAATGGCTAGCGATTCGTTTGCCGTGCACACACGTCTACTTGGGTGGCTAAATAATATCTTTTTATGACGCCTGTTTTTGAATATTTTTCTACACTCACAGAGCCAATCCGTCGGTTATGCTTGGAGAATGCGCATAATCTTACGTTATTAACAGTTTGAACAAAGACAATACACTCAAAAACTCTGTTACGACTCCCCAATACTCAATTAAACTAACAAGGCCTATATATATATATATATATATATATATATATATATATATATATATATATATATATATATATATAATTTAGGCTAATACTACACGCAAAAGATAATGGTTAAAAATCGAAAACACGAGAAAATTAAAATCCTTTTATTTATATGTGGAAATATCCCCCTTTCCCTGATAAAGGTCGCGAGACCAAAAAGACGTGTAGTGAAAAATATGGCAAATAATGTACACACACATACACATTATATTCAAAAACGTTTGCGGTTTCTCTCTCTCTTTCTTTCTCTCTCTCTCTCTCTCTCTCTCTCTCTCTCTATATATATATATATATATATATATATATATATATATATATATATATATATATATAATTGTATATTTGGGCAGTAATCCATATTTTATGCAAATTTCATTAAAACGAATGACGTCGTACAGCGATGTACGTATCTAGAGATATAGTAATAGTTTATTTCATAATCACAGTCAGCATTTCTGAATATGCAGTTTCATGCAGAAAGCAATCCATAGATTCGGTTAAAATTCAAAATAAAATTCATCCATGATATTGGCTAAATGTATATCCAAACTCAGTCGGATATGTCGAAGTTTCGGACATTTCTAACGCACACATTTATACAGAAAAGAAATCGATTAAACTAACACGAGAGAAACGGAATAAAAAGCTTAAACGAAGTATCTTGTCCGTAATTTGTAATGAAACTTATATATATATATATAAGAATATAATAAAAAGGCTTAAACACTAATATTTCATGGTTATAATTTATTACATTGGAATCGTAATTACGATCCAATTCCTCAGACTTACAAATTCAAAAAGAAATCGGAAAAAAATAACTCCGGGTATAAAAAATAAAATTTTAGTGAGAGTGTATGTGTGGGAGTGGGAGACAAGTGTGACAAGGAAATGAAAGCTTTAGAGCGGGGGTAACAGAAGAAAGAAGAATAGGAAGACCTAAGGTGAAGGTGGGGACTAAAATTTAACAGAGAAGAAGTTTTAAAGAGAGGAGTTAAATAACGGTTTAAATGAGTGAGCTACAGATATATATGAATTATTTTTCGATGCAATTCGCTACTGAATCGCTGGCCTAAATTAAAATTAAGAAACAATCACCGGAAACGTGTGTATAGATTTGTGGTGACACTACGCAAAATAAAAGACGATATGATCTGCACTTATAATTCAGAAGATGAGAGTAATCAAAGTATACATATACAGATTCAAAGTATATATATATATATATATATATATGAGTAGTCAAAGTATACATATATCAAATTATACATATCAATAGTCAAAGTATATATATATATATATATATATATATATATATATATATATATAATGATGTATATCCACAGAATAAGGAAATACTTTTAAAAGATTTCGAAGTCATTATGCTTTTTAAAGCACACTTTCGGTCAACACTTTTTCGAAAAAGGAACGTTGGCAAACTGACAATATATTGAAACCACCTATCGAACAAAGGTATTTTAGATAGACATGACATTGGCTTTTTTGGCGACAAAATCTCGGCTAATATTTCATTATGCTATATGTTCCTGGCTGTTCTAATATCTCGAACAGAACATGGCTTCAAAACATCCGTATACCGTAAACCGACATTCACCGGACAGTACGTCAATTTCAACTCTCTTTATAATCCAATATTAATTTTAAAGCAATTATAAATTTTATTTAGGTTGACGTGTTATTTGAATTATCATATACTTGTAATTTGATTGGCCATTACATCTTGCGTAAAAATATTCCTTCTAGTTGGGACAGTGGTTGGTTTTGAACTCTTTAAAAACGTTTTATTTTACAATCAACACCATGACTTGACGAGACGTGTTGAAGCAAAATGGCTGTTTTTGCAATAATGTTATAATTTTTAAATAATTATTATTCGTTTCTATCTATATTTCTGAGATGGGGTAATATGTACACTATTTACATTATTCGAACTTAACCATTATTTCGCTCACTGGGTAGACTGTTCTAGTTCAATACCCGGTTAAGGCAGTGGAGAACTTTCAGAGCGAAATTAACAGGAGATAACTGATAACTGATATCCATTAAATTTGGCGCGTGGAACAAGAACAGTGAGCGAAATAAATGGTTAAGTTCGACATTCCAAACACCTGAAGAAGGCCGGAGCGTACAAGGGCCAAACTGTTGTAATAAATATGGCGACAAAGATGAGGATAACAGTCCGAATTATGTAAATAATTATTATTCGGTCTACTTTGTATTGGGCCTTTTTTTTTTTAAATAGTGTTTTTGTTTACTGGAATTTTATTCCATCTATATCAACCTTGTATTCATATATATATATATATATATATATATATATATATATATATATATATATATATATATATATATATGCAAGACTCTTCGGTAAATCGAATTGAGTTCTCTCAGTCACTGTGTGTTTATCAATAAATAAATACGCTTAAAGTCACCTTCATCCCCGCCGTGCGCTTAGTGGTAGAATCCCTGACTGACGCCAATTCAGTCGGGTTAGGATCCCAGCTAGAGGTAACCGGATGTCTAGCCACACTGATGAGCTGTGATACAGCGAAACAGTCTGTCTGTGGATGACAATATATATGCTCCTAAAAATCTATTTAGGTTGAGCTCTCTGGGGAGGAAATGTGGGTTTGTAAAGTGATTATTACGGCTAATATTACAAGACTCTTCGGAAAATCGAATCGAGTCCTCTTAGTCACTGTGTGTTTATCTAAAAATAGATACGCATAAATACACCTTCATTCCTGCCGTGCACCAACGGCTTAGTTGTGGAATCCCGACTGACGCTAATTCAGTCGTGTTTCGATCCTAGCTAGAGGCAACCGGACGTCTAGCCACTTATGAGCTGTGATACGGCGAAACTGTCTGTCTGTAGATGACTATAACTAACTATCTATCTATCTATCTATCTATCTATCTATCTATCTATCTATCTCCGTCTCTCTCTGTCTCTGTCTCTGTCCCTATATATATATATATATATATATATATATATATATATATATATATATATATATATATATATATATATATATATATATATATATACTTCTGTCGATACACTTATATTTCGTACTCAGTTTATGACTCTGTCTGTTTAAATCATCGCATGTGTTTGTCTATTTTTATTTTTATTTTTTGGGGTTTGAAAATAATTCCGAATAAGCCTTTAAGTCATTAAAATTCCACTAATTCAATTCACTTTTTCATATCCTGGGAATTTTCGTGGGAAATTTATAGAGAGAAAACAGTTGTCAAAATAATTTCTGTTTCGATTAAGACAAAATTATTTATTATTAACACCTAAACATATATTAGCGTATAACTATATGAAGAATGTCTATGTATAAAGATAGAAAGGATATATATATTCATATACATGGAATTCTCTTTATGTTCAAGTTCGATTAGATTTTTTGTATATCATCAAACATACATGCAGACATACATGCACAGAAGAACGCTCACACCCACATACAAATAAAGCCACATTTATATATACGCATATGTATATACATGTGCATATATATGTGTAGTTATCGGCACGTATATGTGTGAATGTGTGTGTGTTTGCACATATTATGTTTGTCTAAGTGATGAGAAGAGGAGGAGGGATAAAATAAATAAGAAAAAAATTAACGAATAAAATTAAAGTCTATCATTGAACCTTAACTCGTAAATATATTTAAGTTGTACAACAATTAATTCAACAAACGCATTTATAATGATGCAATAATAAATATATTTTATTAAACATTTAATATATGTATATATGTTTGTACGTGTAAAATAAAAGGCGACGGGAAGCTGAATGAAATGCATTGTACTAAACATCTAGATGCTTCGGATGTCAAATTTTAAATTGAATGCCCAATGTCTCTGTATTTTAAAGTTTTCATATAAACGCTAACCGGCGTCTACTGTATTTCTCCAATGCTTGTTTTTTCCCCCATTTTTAGATATATGATTTATTACATGAATAAAAACATTATTACTCTAAATAGTTTTGCAAGGAAGGAAACGCTTTCATTTACCCACCTCTCTTTCTCTCATTCATATATATATATATATATATATATATATATATATATATATATATATATATATATAGAGAGAGAGAGAGAGAGAGAGAGAGAGAGAGAGAGAGGTGCGAAGGATAAATTGTCGTCTAAATGTCGCAAAAATGGAAATAGCACTGACTCATTTTAACAGATATATTTACCAAAATTACACAAAAATATCTTGAAATACTGAAAAGTAAATTTATTCAATAAATAATTCAACTATTGCCTCCAGACCACTTAGCAATCTCCTGCAATTCTTCTAGACTGTTTCCTTGTTTAAGTTGAATGCTGCCATAATCTTTCCTTTCAGTTCAGCTTTTGTGTTAAAGAAGTTTTGTTGGTTATTTGCCTATCTGTGCCCTAACATAATAATCAAGGGGTTTGCAGTGTGGGGAGTTAGTTGGTCAGATATAAGGGGTTATGTGGTCGCATACATTGTCTGACAGCCATGACTGGTTTCTTCTGTGTCTGTGGCATAATGCAGAATTCTTTTGTTAGACATAGGATCCAGCAACCATCATCTTGAACTAGAGTAGCACTACCTCCTCTAGGAACATGATGCAGGCCTCCGTGTTCAGTCTGAGACTCTCAACATCAAATTCGGTAGTTATTTGCTTATCAGAACGATCAGAGTGAGATTTCCGAGTTGCCGTTCGTTCGCAATCGTCATTAGATTTATCCAACTTTTGTGAATCCTTTACATTGTCCTCAGATTGACAACCAAATACTCTGAAATGTTCGTATTGGCACTTCTGGTGCTAATATCGTTTCCAAATTTCTGGAGGAGTGAATTGCGTCAGGGTGTTCTTTTTCTCACATACGGTGCCCAACTGACGCTACTATACTGGGCAGTCGACTAAATAAAAAACAAACAACTTTCAGGGGCGAAATTTTAAATATAATATGACGGCAATTTACCAACTGCACCCTGTATAATATAAAATATAAAAATGAACATACAAGTCAACACTTAGAGGCGACAGTCTGTTTCATGCTAGATGCAATCGTCAGACCACACGCTCTATCTCTGATATTGAGCACTTTATCCCATAAATATAGCACATCTTAAGAGTATATTTCTTCATGTATATATGTGCGTGGGTATGTGCCTCTGTGTGTATGTGCCTCTCGGTGTGTGTGTTTATGTATATATACGAAGCATATTTTGCACATACGGAGAAGTATTTTCTATTTCTCCATATAAATGCTATAGTGGGTGTCATCCAAACCAGATTTCCAAACATTTTTCCTATCGATAATCCTGACATGTACATTAATATATGTGTTGTCATTTTCTGTTTGCTGATATGTTTACATATATCAGGCACATGAGCTGATGAACTTCATCGCAGAAGAGAAGGCAAGCGTCAGTGTTTTAAACATATTTGACATTAATTATTTTTAAATGCTTCAGTTATTTCATTTTATAGAATTTAAAACATAACCCAACAGTAAATTATCATATTTTTTTGTAAACGATTTTGCTAAATTTGTTCATTAATTTCTAATATCAAACATTTTTTTGTTTGCGTGAACCTCATAAAATAACGTTTCAGGCTTAACGACTCAATTTGATTGCGTTACTTCAAGTGAAGAAAATGTTTTTCCAATTATGACTTTTATAATGTTGAATACAATACATCTTATTTCATCTGATGTTTTCTGAAGAGAAATCAACCCGAGAGAAGAAAATAGTTTTGATCAAAGCATCTAATTTGATTCCAGTAATGTAAAATCCAGATGTTGTTGAAGACATTGATTTTAATCGGAATAATTCAGGAAATTTTTTATTAAAATAATATTGACAGTATTGACTATCAGTGCATTAAAAATAGTTTATTAATTTTTATAAATCATTTCAGCACAAAAGTTGTAACTAAATCCTGGAATAAACACAATTGTAATAGTCTCTTGCGAATGTGCTGCCTGTTAGATTTGAACATGTATCTAATGGTTTTCAAAAGAATTTTAGTACTGCGATTTAGGTATGGGAGAAAGCATTTCGGTATGAAAAGCGTTCAATATACACGAGAGTGCATACATATGCTCGTATAGAAGCATATGCATATATATATATATATATATATATATGTGTGTGTGTGTGTGTGTGTGTGTTTCAGTGAAAACGACAAACACGATTAATATTTATATTTAATTTTTCACGTGTTTGAACAAGTGTTTTCTTTTTTTGGACACAGAATGTGTAGACACTGTCCAAATTTTCTGTAATTTCGAGCGCATTCGGCTGTACATTATCAAGGATGATTTTATTTTTTCAGTTTAATTGAGTATGTGCTTCATATGTATACTGCTAGTGATTTATTTTCCGAACACCGTTAGTACAGTGTGGCTTTGTTCATTGTTAATATTTTAACTAGTGGCTTTTTCTCTTTTATTATTAGGGCATCCATTATTTTAAATCTTTTTTTACAGACAAACAATAACCTCATCGACCTTTAAAAAGATTTAAAATAATTGAAGTCCTAATAATAAAAATGAAAAAAGCAACACTACCCAATATTAACACCGAACAAGTCCACGATGTGCTAACCATGTTTGGAAAATAAAACACCTCTATAACACTAAAAGCAAACATATAACGCACACACTCAATTAAAAGAAAGTGTTTGTTCGAATATAAAAAAAAATAAATACAAAGCTTAAACGTAGTACCTGGTCTGTCGTTTATAATGAAATATGCATAAATGAAGTATTGCTGCCTAAATACACACTTTGTATATATATATATATATATATATATATATATATATATATATATATATATATATATATATATATATATATGTATGTATATATATATATATGTATGTATATATATATATATATATATATATATATATATATATATATATATATATATATATATATGTATGTATGTGGACCGCAACCTTTCTTTTAAAAATCTTTCATTAAATACTGCAGGCAAGTAAGTTTTAATTAATTTTGGATTTAATTTTTCCAGCATCTGTCCGCTTTTCCATAATTTTCTTTGTCCCAAGCACTTTAGAGAGAGAAGGAGAGAGAGAAACAGAGAGAAACAGAGAGAGTGAGAGAGAGGCGGTAAGATGTAAAAAGATTCTAGTATAAAATGAAAATATTTGCTAAATTTTATCTGAAAAAATTGACTTGTAATATTCGATATGCCAGATTATTATTTGCCATGAATTTAAGTGCATTGGCAAGAAAGAAAATGAAATATGTTGAAATATATTTTTGTTATTTTTTCATCGTTACACTGTAGACGTCTGGGTATATAAACATATATAGATATAAATAGATACAAAAAATTCTATTGTTGCCTAGAAAGATATATTTTCTTTATTTAAAAGAAGATTAAATTTACGCTATTGGAGAAAGAGGAAATATACTTTTTGGTCGCCAAATTACGAGTAAATTTCGTTCAAATGAAAATGAAACTGACACTAGCAAATGATAAGTATAAAAAGCAATGATGGAAAGATAAGGAAAACATGCCCAGCCATTATCTTCAATTTACTTACCATAATAAGTTGTTATATTTAAATAAATGCGTCATTTCCCATGACTTCAAACAAGATTCTATTAATAGTGGATTTAATTTATTTCAATTTCCTTGTGTTTAGACTTGTGTTTGAATGTGCTTGGATTGAAACTATAGGTTAGGGAATAAATGTGTGGATACATTGCAATCTTGTGTTTTTAAAGAGCCACATCTAATAATAATAAACAAACAAACGCACATATACACATATAATATATATAAGCGAATTGGTGCTATCTGGGCATCGATCAGTTTATTTATATGTGTGTATTTGCGGAAATATATATATATATATATATATATATATATATATATATATATATATATATATATATATATATATATATATAGCTTGTTTGAGTGGACGGCCTGTTTATTTTTAGCAGTATTTATTTCTATTTACCTACTCGAGTAAAATTAATAAAGAAGATTTGTCCTCTGACAGGCTTCCAAACTAGGCAAATACGGGTAGCCACTAAAAACAACGATGAAGGTGATGAAAACATGATTTAAAAAATAAATTTGTGTTTAGATCATATGGATGAAAGTTATACTTTAGCGTTCATTAGGAATAAATAAAACACGCAAACACAGTGTTTGTGTGTTTTAGACAAAGCCTTAGTTGACGCCTGCTATTGAATCCCTTCTATTGTGTGTGTGGACATGGCCTTAATCGCCGGTTGCTGGCTCTCGTTTCTTCCATTATGTGTGTATGTATGAGTAAGTGTATATTTTCGCTGATGTACATGAAAATGGACTCCAAAATCGTTTTGAATACAACGTTTTCATTAGTTAGAAAATAATTTCACACGGACTCGCGAAAATCTTTTTTCCCGAATTTTCGAGAGTGGTAAAGATAGTTACTATTGTTATCTTCTAAATGGTCCATAAATAATAATTGGTAACTCTACAACTACGTTCGCATGTATTTTGTCAGTACTTTCCCTAGTAACGATTGGTTATCCAAAAAAATGATGATTTTTTTAGTTGAAATATATATATATATATATATATATATATATATATATATATATATATAGGATTTCATTACTACACGCACACACAGGCAGGTACACACACACACACACAATATATATATATATATATATATATATATATATATATATATATATATATATATATATGCATAATTTTAGATAGTCTCCTGTAATAAGTAAGATATCCTCGTGAATGCTGAATTCTTCATCATTTAAGGTTTTCTTGTTTTCAGTGTCCCTCTACTAAGCATTTATATAATTATGCACTTTTAACGATTTAATTTAATTTTACCATCTTTTTAAGAGCAAGACTGCAGTGCTTTTATTAAAGTCAAATTATTAGAAGACTTTTTGTTGTTTTTGTTGTATCACATAATGTGTATGACGGCATTCACATAAATACATTAGTAAATAATGTATGTTGGTCTGAAGTTGGGGGGTTTGTCTAAGGCTGTGCTGGTCAAACTCTTTGTCTCGTCTCACGAAACAGCCATGTTCCAATCTGACCGCGTGTTGTGGTTGGTAGATATCCTGTAGTTGGAGATTCGTTTCCAGCTGTGCTAGACAAAATCTCTACCTCCGGTCAGGGAGTATTCACAGACGAGGCTATGTTGAAGGGCAGAATCTCGTCTCGGGAAACAGCTACTTGACCCTGTTTCATACGGGGTCTACGGTGAATTTTTGGCCGCGCATACGGGCTCGTATACACCACATTAAATTTGGCGTTGTGTCACATCTGACCTCATGGTGCGGTTGGTAATTATCCTGCCGTTGAAGATTCATTTTGAATTCACTTGATACACTTCTAGCAACTGAATACTTCTATGCGCCGCTGGTGAATCTTATATGTGTTGTTCTTGTCCTAAGTATTATCGTTCATTACCAACCTTCGTGTGATTATTTTTATTCAGTAACCTTCCCTAGATTACACTTTTATAAAATTCTCCTCAGTATTACAGAAATTTTGATAATCGCTTTTAATCATAACATTTCCAGGGTTTCTTATTCAGTAAGCCGTTACTCCTCCGTCCAGATCAAATTAAGACGATTCCAAATCTGATTTGATGAAATATTGAATTGTTTTCATATCTTTAAACACTAGATCCAACGGAAAATAATAATCGATACAAATTGCATGATGTCCCGTCCAAATACAACCAGGCAATTTCAAAGACACTAGTAAGATTTCCCGAATTTTGTGCAATTTTTGAAAATACTTGCATGCATGTATAATTTATTTATGCAATGAGGCTGTTAACTCCCTTAAAAATACATGGATATATTGTCCAGCATGTTTTAATTAAGAGCTCTAGTTTTTACCGGTTTGGTGACTGAAGTCCCACATCTGTCGTTACTTAAAACGTGGAAAAACATGTCATTTTTTAGGGTGATTACCATCCACATTCAGTTTCAAGACGTTTGGCACAGCGCAATCATCATATTATTGTCCTCTTTATTTGGCATTATCCTATATTCAACTGAACTTTATATAGATATAGATCTGTTAGTGTATTGTGACGTTCAGTGAATAAAACAAAACAAGAAAACAATCTTATAAATGAATATGGATGGGATGTCATCACTAACAGATTAAAAAGAAGAAAGCAATTAGATTTAATCACTATTATTACCTCTCATTCCACAGCCGTTTTTTTTGTTTGTTTTTTTACATTTTCCGCCCATTATTTTTTTTATTTGTATATCTCTGCTGAAGCAAGAAAGTGCTTACAAACAAGAGAGTAGGCAACCATCTTCAAACGAATTGCAGATTTACTCATGAATGGGTATTTTTTTTAATTTTTCTACTCTTTTTATTGTTGATGGATGAGGTTGAATCACTTTTTTCCCCGCTTGGCTTATATTTTTCTCTTCTGACTTCAGAAACAAAAATAATTCCTATGATTTTCCCACAAATCATTTTTTAGAATTTCGCCCATTTCCGCTAATTTGCATGCAACTGAAATTTTTCGGTTTTAAGGGAAGTTTGAGATCTTGCGATTTTTACTGGTACTTGTATTGTGCAAACAAAATTAAGTTGCACGCTGCGCGTAGGCAATTGGCAAACTTTTGAATTTGGTAAAAATTAGTAAAGAACAAAATAAATTGAAATAAGAATATTGCCTCAAGCAATAGGGAGGAAAATGCCTGCTTTCAAGGGCTCCATTCTAAAGATTCAATTTTACGTGGCTTCGAACATTGACAATCGTACTTTCGATACTTCCAGAAATCTTTCAAGCATCAGGTAAACACAATTTTTGCGTATAAAATTAGCAAGTAAATATTTTTTAGATATTTCTAACTTAGTCTCTTAAATTTCTTTCCCGTTTTTATTTAATGTTGAACTAGAGACAATATTTTATACACAGCTCTCATCAGAAAAGAATATGTAATTTGGAAAGAAGGTTTAAATTTTGATAACTTTGCATACTTTTATCTCAAAACATATTTTGAGATACGAATAATTAAATAAGTTTATGTCTATTTTCTATCCTAAATTTACATTCGTTACTATATGATGAATTTTGGTGAAAGACAAATGATATTTGGTAATTCCTAAGCCTAACCAGGAACATCTTGCCCCGCTCAACATTATGGTATTTGGTCAGATTTTGTAAAATTCATAGGGTAGAGAACTGTATACATATATATATATATATATATATATATATATATATATATATATATATATATATATATATATATATATATATATATTAGTACACTATAAATTCAAAGTAATTTTAATATAAATTATCTCAATATAACTTATTTTTAATTACTGAAATATATTTTACTTTTAAGTATAATTTATTTTTGGAATAATATTTTTTAAGTAGGAACTTTTAAACTTAACCTTATCTATATATTTCATTAAAAACAGCTCTTTTCCTTCTCCTTTTAGTTTCAAATTAACACTTCATACTTCATATAACCCCATTTTAATGTCATAAGTTTAATATCCGGGTTTAATTTTATAAAACCCCTTCCCTTTTTCGCTAATACCTTCCACTTTCATCTGGCCACTGTCTCTGTATTTCGTCTGACTGTAATATTGAAATTGATAAATTCTGTATTAATTCTTCAAGAGCTGTCACAAATAAATTTCTAATCCCGACATGAACTCAGTCTATATA
This sequence comes from Acanthosepion lycidas, assembly GCA_963932145.1. Classification (NCBI taxonomy): domain Eukaryota; kingdom Metazoa; phylum Mollusca; class Cephalopoda; order Sepiida; family Sepiidae; genus Acanthosepion; species Acanthosepion lycidas. The sequence continues at coordinate 122,221,808 of OZ010584.1, read as the reverse complement.
CCAGGGTTAAATAAGACTAACGAAATTTCCGCCGGCTGAAATAGGTCTCCCCCCCCCATATAAGTTAATTTTGAATTTTATGATGTACTACAATTATTGAATTCATTTTGTGGATCAGTTTTAATATTTTATATAACTAAGAACCACTTGGATTATACACCAACGGATTTATTACTTTACCATATATATATATATATATATATATATATATATATATATATATATATATATATATATATATATTGTATTTAGGCAGAAATCCCTCTTTTATTCATGTTTCGTTAAAGGGGACTGACAAGGTACTGCGGTAAAGCACTTTATTTAATTTTTCTTTTGTACGTAAAAGTGTTTCTGAACACAAAGTGTGCAAAAACTGTCCAAATGTTCTGCATTCCCAAGCGCTTTCGTCTATACTTTTAGCTGTTATGAAGGATGATTTTATTTTTACTTTTAATTCAATATATGAGTTGTGTTATGTTTGTATCTAGTGTTATAGAAATGTTTAACTTTCCAAACACGGTCAGCCCATTATGGCCGTCTTCATGATTAATGCAATTGAGTGTTGGCTTTTATTTATTATTGTAAAGCTTCCATAATTTGTAAATGATTTTTACGTGTGGATGAGGCTATTATGATTATATTTTCTACTAGAATGTTTCAGATCCAGATCTAGTCTGGTAGGTTTTGTCAGGTCGCACACACACGCATATATACATAAATATACATATATTGCATTATAGGCCAATAATTTTGATTTCGAAGTGTCTTTTAAAAATTGAATGTTGAATGCATTTTTAAAACCTAATTTTATAATTAACTTTATTATTAGGTTGGTGAAAAAATAATGTCGTTTTCTCACATATGTTACTATGTGAGAAAACGACATTACTTTTGCACCAACCCAATAACTTGACGTTAAATAATAACAAAAATAAAAATAACGAAATTAAATCATTACTTTATAAATTATCCTTGAAGCTTTAGTTATTTTTGACTAATCTATGTTACTATCTGTGTAATATTAACCCTGGAGCAGGCGTTTTCTAAATTTTAGGTAACACCCCTTTCCCAAGATTTGGACACCATTTAATAAATAGTTTCAGTATCATAGCTTAGTTGCAGTTAATTAATTTAAACAATGTATCAAACTTACTAATTTTTATATCCAGGTGCTGTCCCCAAACATTTTACGTATATATATATATATATATTTTTTTTTTTTCTCATCATAATTAATAATACATTTAAATTGATTACATACCAGATTGTTTCATTCTAGAGCCTGTACCAATCTGAATCAAATTTTCCGACTTTAATCGTTACTTCTCCCAATTTTTATCATCCGACGATAGAAATTCTTCTTGGTAAATTCTCGCGAAAATTCAATAATTATTCATGCATTTATTATTTAATGGCCAAATTAATCTGTGTAATTGTCAATAATTATCACAAAAATTTTGCATATTATGCGCATTCATTATATTTGCATCAATGAGGAATTTTCTTTACGGAAATCAATACAGTAACGGCGGATTTGTCTTCAGAAGCAAATAATCAAATATATTGAATCTTATTATTTTTCTATACTTCATTAGACTTGATATTAAAAGAAAAAAAAATGTTACATTTTCTAGGTCGGTGGTAATAATTAATTCCATGATCCTTCTAATATCTTCTCCATAGAAAAAAAAACCGTAGAATTAAATTCACGTATGCAGATTCATCAAAAACGGATGAACATATTATAAACCTTGAAAGTGATAAATTCTAAATTATTTCTTCGTTAAAATACAAGACGATTAAATTAAATATAAGAATAGAAGTTGTTGACCGACAAGCATATATAAATTAGGTTAAGTTAAAAACAGCTTAGGTGTTGAAATTGGTATTAATATGAAGTTATTACTAGACTGTAAATTACATATCATTACAATAATTAATATGAAACGTCTGAATTAGAATGAAGACGTCGTTATAGATATGTGGTAAAGAAATTAACTGTAAGCTATGAAGATTATGTAGCTGCCATAAGACTTGCTGAAAGTCAACATATGACAGTGGACATTATAGTAGTTAGTAGTGATAATATAAACGTTTTCTAAAGTTGCGTATAACAAACATCTTCTATCAGTCTCTCCTTTTGTTATTAGTGAGATTTTAAACAATGAAAGACTTCTATGAAATTGCCTGTTTTGCTTGATCAAAAAACCTCCAAAGATAATGATAATTTTATGTGCAAAGACAGAAAAACGTTTTTTTCTACGTTTTTCCTTGCCATTCATTTTCTGTTTTCATTCACTTTTTTCTACAATTCATTCATCGTTTCTTTTAATTTTCTCTGTCTACTTTTTTCTTATTTTCATTTTCCTATTTTCTCTCTTTACTTCTCAGTTATTTAATTCCAACTTTGCCTTTCTTCCATTTTTCAATCTACGCCATTTACTTTCTTGTTTCTTTCCAAGTTCTTTTTCTTCCCGTTCGCCAGGAATAGCAACGATCTTCTCTATTTCCTGCGAATATCACATTGCATTTGAATTATACTTCCTCAAACAACTCCCTTTAATTCAATTTTCATCTAGCCACATATTTTTTATATCTTCTTCTCTCACAATTTCGATTTCACCCGTTCACTGTAAAATACTGACTAAAAGTAAAAATTGCCAAATAATCTAATCGATAACCATTTTAGAAAATAGTGTGCAAGAAAACATTCAGAGAAAAGAGAAACAAGATTACTTTGCTTAATGTATTCACTGAGATGAAAGTTGGAAAGAAAGTTGGTTAAAATAAATTGCTGCATTGGGACTGGAGACAGCTGGATATGTTTGAGAGAGAGACAAACAGACAGACAGACAGACACACTGAGAGCCAAAGAGAGAGAGAGAGACAGACAGACAGACAAAGAGAGAGAGAAAGTGTGACTTCGAAATTGACACAGTACTAAGATGACCGTCTGCAACTCGAAGGCAAATTCTTGTTACGATTCAAAGATTTTCTTGGACTCTAACATTTTATTTTCTGGCATGAGGTGATAAAATTTTTAAAATAGAAAAATTATCGATGGCTAAAATAACAGAAATTTTAATTAAATTTTTAAGGATGTATTTCTGGAAAGTAATGTATGATTTGAAAATATCTAATGTGAAAATGTTATATTTTTATTAAATATTTTCTAGATTTCAGTAAATGATGAAAGGTTGAAGTCCTTATCAGCTGAAATGAATTGCTAAAATATCAAAAAAATAGAATACGAGTCCAAAAGAGCGGGGGTTAAAGGTTAATTGCCAGACACGTTTGTTGTTCAAATAGATGAATAGTTAGGAGTACTGCATAGTTCTCGGGTGTCTCATAGTTTCTCATTTGTCTAAGTAATCAATCATTAGATTTTTAAAATCTTTACTTAGTTTGACCAACAATACTTCAGCAACCTACCAATATGCTGATATTGAGAGAATAATGGCAGAAAAGAAAAACCTTGTTTGTTAAACTAAGTAATATCTTTTGGAGAGTTTTCAAAGTTTTTAAGTTAATTCTATTCTTTATATTTTAAACGGATTCTCCATGAATGATTCCAGGAAATGAATATGACTAAAGAATGTTCACTATTTATTAGAAAGTCTCCAGAAAAAAATCACGCATATATACACGAAACATGCACTCATATACAAATGTGTCCTGGGTAAGACGATAAATTACATCCAACAGCTACGCATCTGATCGGGAGATTTTGAGGAGCGTACAACCAACTCTTAATTGCTGATGTTGCTGACCGAAGTGGTAGCACCTGTTAGGGTCCCAGCTATGGGCAAATAGTTAACCCCCAAACTAGAGTGAAAAAACTCTGAAAGTGGAAAAATATTATCAACAATACATTTCTGAAAAAAAATTAGCAGCAATACATTTTTGGAAATAAAAACGTTACAAGCAATAAAAATCTTGTCGGCATTAAATAATCCATTGAGATAGATAAGCCGTAAAAGAAATCAAAACTTCATATACAAACATAAGGAAAACAAATCATAAATATCCTTATGTAATGATACGAACATTCAACAAGTTATTTTGCGTAATATGCCATCATGAAGACTGCTATATTTATCATGACTAATCATGATTATTGCGATGAGAAAATGTTGCCAGCCTCTCTGTGAGAATTAACGCGTACAAGAATATCTAAGATTATTTTGGTTTCTCTTGTTCCGGGCTGGGGTATTAATGTATTTCAAAACTAGGCTCTATTAGGCTGGTTAGGGACATAGAATGTCAGCAGTAAACGCATAGGATTTTATAAATTATTTGTGAAGGGATTCAAAACAGATATAGTAGGATATTACAGCCCTTGTAAGTTGCATTGAATCACACTTACCTTGTGATACTAAGAGTGTGAAGCAAAAGCAGAAAATCCCATGAAAAATTTATTTAAAGTTATACAGAACAAACAATTATATATAACTTGTAATATTAGACAGATAAATGGCGTGTCACTAATGTTTCCCATAAATTAAATTTCAGTTAAATTCAATATTTCAATTTTTGGAACATAAAAAATAGAGAAATCCCAGTTTTTGTTTTTTCACTTGTGACCAAATTAAAAAATCCGGCAGTTTTTGTAGAATTAAAGCAGAGTTGATTACACAAAAACTGACAAAGTATTCTTAAATTATTTTATTGTATTTTTCCCAATAATGAAAGAAAACCTGATAAAATTTCACTGATTGCAAAAATCTAACTCTTTATTATTCCGTGGAGATAATTCATATTCTGCTCCATTTAATATTTGCCACGTTCTTTTCCAGATACAAGTCTATTCATGTACATTTATAAATATATCGATATATCTGACCTTCATCGATCACTGTCAATCATATATAATAAATGACTGATCCCATTTGTTAACTTTTTGAATTTGGTGACTAGAAACAGAGTCAAGATTGATCACGAAACAAAGTTATATAAAAGCAGACAATGCCTGCCAGGAACAGGTGGTCAGTAAAGTTTTGCAATTAGCAAATAAGCCTGTGTAATCTGTGTTATGTGGCTTTAAGCTTTTATGCCACCTCGTGAAACTACTTGTATACTTCCTGTTTATTGAGCAAATCCAGCTGGCAGATGTTGCTATAATGGAAAACTTTCTTTCCGGCTCGTAGGGATAACTGACGACAATTCGATGAAACAGCTACTAGAAGAAAGTGCATTATACGCCAAATGGTGGAAGCTTTAAAATCCTATTAATATCATCGAAAACATTCTTATTGCTCTTGCTCAATAATTTCATCCGTCATCATCATAGATTTTCTGCACAGTGCAATAAAACAGACATGTAACAATCAAAGATACTAATAAAATCACAGAACCAATCCTTCTAAATAAAAGCTTGTTTTTTTTTTCTGAAAACGGCCAGGATAAATCCAGAAATGATTTTAAAATAACAATTGCGATGCAAAGATGAAAATTTGGATGTTCTTATTTTTGGGAGCGCAAGCAAAAGTATATATTTAATTGTATGAATATATTTTTATGTGATAATTTGGCTTGACATGCACTCCTGGGTGATGCCGGTCATCCAGGCGCATTTTGAAAAATGTAAGATTACGACTTTGTATCAGGATTAGATGGATTCATTTGGGGTTTCACTCGATGCAGTAATGAATTATTGACTTTGATATACGAGAAAAAATTATTGGAGAGAGTTAATAAACTGATAAGACAACTGAAAAGGATCAATGTAAAATGAAGAAATAAGATATCTATATTATTCAATAAAACACGTTTGACACACACACACACACACATACATATATATATATATATATATGTATATATATATATATATATATATATATATATATATATATACGTGTGTGTGAGTGTCATCCACAGACAAACTGTTCCGCTGTATCACAGTTTATCAGTTTATCAGTGTCGGTATAAAACAGATTTTCTCAAATCAGGATCGAAAGCTAACCTATTTGGCATCCGTCGTTGAAGTTACACTGAGTTATCAGGTCCCGGTAGAGAGGAAGGTGAATTTTTATGCATTTTAGAATAAACACGCCAGTGACTCAGAGTGCTCCTTTCATACATGAACTTCTACATTATATATATATATATATATATATATATATATATATATATATATATACATATATATATATATATATATATATATATATATATATATATATATATATATATATATATATTTAGACAGCAATCCCTCTTTTAGAGATGTTTCATTAAAGACGACAGACAATGTACTACGATTAAACTTTTATTAATTTTTCTTGTCTTCGAACAATTGTTTTCTTTTCTGAACACAAAGTGTGTAGAAACTGTCCAAATGTTCTGTAATTCTGCTAAACCTTTAACCATTATCAAGGATTATTTTATTTTTACTGGATGTATGGGTTGTGTGTATATATCTAGAGTTATAGTGATGTTTTATTTTCCGATCACAGTCATCACATTGTGGCCGTGTTCGTAGTAAATATTACTGAGTGTTCTGTTTTCTTTTTTATTATGTATTCTTTTATTTTCAATCTTTGTTTTAGACATGGATGAATTTATTATGCTTGTATTTTCTACTATTATGTTTCGAATGGTGGCTAGTATGTTTCTATGTATATATTTAAATGCGTTCTGATGGATCTGTGTTCGGATAGGTTCAACATCCTATTAATCTGCATCTCTGCTTTTTATCAATTTTATCATTTCTGTTTTGATCTATGACGAAGTTTTAATAAAGTGAAACATTTTAGATTAAGATCTGCTTTTGTTTTGAAATAGGTTTTGTTAAATTCAAGAGAAAAGTATTAATCAAAATTTTGTATACGCTTCACAAGGTTTCTTTTTTAAGATCTTTGTGTTAAAATCTCCCAGTCGCCTTGCATCTTAGAGACATTATTATCGTGGCACGTTGAACTGATTAAAGAACAGTTTCTACCTTCGCAATCATTAGCAAAAATTAAATGTTGCCAGTCAACCAGATAGATATTTTTAGGATCGCTACATTTCAAGGTCAGATATACGTGTATCGCATATATGTTCTAATGTAATGGACAGTTTCACAAAGCTTTTAACAACAGTAGCAAATAATTGTATCAAACTTTTTATGCCATTATTATTTTATCAACCTATTAAATATTTTAAACTTGCTTTGATATAATGTTTACTGGAGTGAATTATATTTTCTTTATTGCTAGTTGTTTCCTTTTGAAAATAAAAGTTTTGAGTATTTTGATTTTTTGCTTTTTTGCAGTGAGACATATAATATCATTTCCGTATAATCTGCTAATTTCAATTTTATTTAATAGATGGATTTAGATTATTTGTGATGGAATGATCGGCATATATATATATATATATATATATATATATATATATATATATATATATATATGTATATAAGCAGTTTTTAAAAATAACGAATTAAGTTTTTATTCCAACGTTAATCTATTTAGTGGCTACACGTTTTTGAGTAAATATTGTTTTCCGACAATGAAATCATCGCTTTCTCGGCGAAGAGATCAATATGTCCTAGAAAAGGAAGCGTGATTATTGACAGGAATTGTACTTAGTCAATTTTTTCATATTAGGGAACCCAATTTTCAGCTCCGTCTGCTTTACCATTAAGTTGTGGAAAGTCATCATAAAAAAATAAGTTATCCTAAAAGAAAGCACAACTTCCGCTAGGAACTCTTAAAGAATACATCTGCAATTTTTATTTCATCCCAGAAAACAACAAAAGAATTTTAAAACTTTTACTGAATATATTTCAATCTGACAGTTATTACTATTAAAAATATATTTAGTTACACGTGATTGAGTAGACATTAGCTAATTTAAAAAAAAAAACATATTATAATGCCTACCATTTCACAGTTAAAATCTGGGACAGTCTATTCAAATACGTGTACATAGCAAATGTAACATTAATAATAATAATAATAATAATAATAATAATAATAATATTAATAATAATAATAATAATAGTTTTTATATATGATAATTTTGGATATTTCTACATTGATTTTTTTGTCGATGGACTGATATCATCGGATAAAAAATATCATTTCACAAGAACCAATTCTACATTAGTGGATTCAGGTAAAGTCTGTGACAGTTTGGTTTCTACTTTATCGGTATAATGTGTAAATTTTAATCAATTCCAGCTTACTGCGTAACTCTGTATTTATTTATTTCAGGTTTTGCGTATGCAAAATGTTTTCAGTATTAATTTAGTAAGAACGAATATAAACTGAAATTTCCCGTTCGTATATCAATCGTCGGCTTCTCAGAGATCAGAGCATTTTCAATGTTCTTTTGTCAGAGGGAATTATATTCCCTTTGACAAAGAAACATTGAAAATGCTAAGTAATTTTATTAGAACGGAATTTTCCATGTCCAAATTATGATCAATATAGTTCCGGGGGCATACAATTTAATTTAGTGCGTTTAATCCCTGGTAGGGTTCATAAATAAAAAAAGAAATGATAATTATTTCTGAATTTACCTTTTTGTATAGAGCAAAGAAAACGTTTATGGTATCATTTTTCCCTTTGTTTTTACCAAACATCGCATAAATCCAACATTCAATGCGACCAATTTTCGTTGTTATAAGGAGATTTCCTCGCAAACTGACACATGACCATTGTATATTGACAATCACATTTTCAAAATCAGTTAATGTTTGTGTTAGAGGGAAGACCTGTAAACTGACACTCACACTTGCACGCCTGTACACACATACACACACACAATAGCATACGCACGCACACACGCACACATACAAACATATATGCATATAGATAGAAAGCTATTTTCAAATGTAAATAAAAAATGAAGACTATATATATCAGCTGATATATATATATATATATATATATATATATATATATATAGTATAATATACTGTTTTTACAATTTGACGTAATTGTCATATTTCAACGAAGATTCTTCCATTTTCTTTGCCACATCTTAAGGGATTTTTTCACTTTCTGTTTGTAATTGATTTCCAGTTTTTCCCCTTGACCCAATCAAACTCAATCCATACTGACTTCTTAATCCATTATTCACATCTGATGCCAGTAGCTTTTCTTCCTCCGACGTCGTTATTTTCAGGAATTTTAATTCTCCAGAAAATCCAATTTGAAAACTATATATATATATTTCAATAGGAAA